>BROG01001231.1:0-91603 GCA_030159075.1 Atrina japonica | reverse complement strand
GGCAGGTCCAAATGTGACTTCAGGAGTTGAAGAATTAATATGCAAAAATGTGTTGAATATGTTTTATTTAATTCATAAAATCTTTAAAAAATTCCCTTAAATGGTTTAATTTGTTTACATCATTTTCCCAAGAAATTCATCTGAAGTTCACATCACTTGGTTAATATCATATCATATTTATAACACAAAAAAATCCATTTCAAATTTGTACATAATTTTCACTTGATAATCATGGTGACTACATGAAATTGATTTGATATTGCTACACATGTATACAAGTGTTGATAATCTGGCTATTTACACCATAATCACCCACTTCGCTTCTCTCTCCCCCTTCCCTCTTTCTGTTTTTCTTGCCCACCCCGTTTGTGCATTGCAAAAATGGGAACTTTCGAGTTAGCACAGATTAACGTTTTGATCCTGCATTTAGTTGCTCGCTCCTTTTTTAAATTTTGTACCTCATGTGTATTTCCGGTTTTCATATCTACCTTCGAAATGTATGCAGCGTACATTGAAAGTTCATATGTTTTAGCACATTCAAGTTAATTTGTGTAAAGAAATCCAAGAGACTCTTTAAACATATCACAGTGAGTTATTTAAATGAATGCCAAATGTAGTATGCGAAGGAAACTGTGCGGGAATCAAACCCAGGACCTTCCGAACACTAGCAGGACACTCGTACCAACTGAGCTATTGAAGCTATCTGTATATAACCGAAACCGGAAATAACATTGAGGAACATTTTTCACAATTCATGTGACTCGTGCAACTAAATGCAGGATTATAACGGTAATCTGGGCTAACTTGAAAGTTCCTTATTTCAGCTTGTACAAATAATATGATGACAGGATGTCATATTTCAAATCCTGTAACATGTTATAAATATCCACAGCTTTTATCACAAAAAATCTTCTGATAAAAATTTCTTTTAATTTGTCAACAATATTCTAACTGGTACAATTTATTTCAAAATAAACTCTGTGACAGAATTGTGTGTGTTTTGACTTTTAATTTTCTTTTTCATAAATCAAGCATCACGGGATATCCATTATTTTCTACGAATGTTACAATATCGGTCCTACACATGTGTCAGGGAATACCTACAGCGTACCGATATTGTTGTTACAATCCATACATACTACACAATATCTTGACGATACACAAAAATGAGGTGGCAAATTATGTGAAAATAATTGCGAATAAATCATCAATACAAATAGAGCCAAGATAAGTGTACTGTGGACCACTGAAATGACAATCTTCTCCTAGGAGAAAATCGACTCTCGTCGGAAAATGGGACTCTACTGTAATGATTCCTTTCGGTAGAAAGAGCGACTTTCCCATACTGACTTTCAGAGTAGAATGTGGCACTCCACCACCACTCATATCTCTCACTGTTCAAATCGTGGAATAAATCTTCAACATTACATTGGCCATTTTGTATAGGACTTTCCAATAAACACAAGAAAAACAATTAGAGAAACATCACACGTCTCCGTAAATCTTGATCACATGACTATTGCAGTATATTATTGTATCCCCGTAATAAAGATGAAATATTTTTAGAGTATTTAAAGCAACACGTTAAAAAATGACAAATATGACGCTGACATCTACACACAGATAAAGATTGTAATAAATATAACAGTGTCACATTTCCTTAATTCTTCTTGTACTCTATCCTTTCGACTTTGACTTCATCTTGTATGAGTTTGTATACGTATGCGACTACTGTTGACTGTTGAATGTCGAGAATTACAAACGATGGAGTCACGTTACTGAAAAGAAGAAAATAAACAATTACAATGTGCTGTTATTAACATCTGTAAATCAAAGTTCTGAAAGTAATGAAATGGGTTGTTATTTTGGCAAAATAGCCATAGGATTCAAACTATGTCTATCTAACATATATGAAATGAAAATAAATCAAATTAATGTAGATATAAAAACAAAAACAAAACTTAAATTTCCAGCCTAATTCAAAATTATAAACATTCTAAATTTTATTTGTTGTATCTTCCGCACCAACTTTAAACAGTATATATTGTCTGCCGTACATTAATACTCATTTCAAAATAAAACGTAAGCATTTATGGAAACTACTTAAAATTTAAACCAAACATGACACTGTGAACGGGTAAAATAAATTTTTCATAGTGAAAAATGGCTGTGATTCAAAACAAATTTTAGGGCATGTAATATCGAATGTAAAAAATCCTATTTAGGGCTATTACCGTGGTACATCAACATATACTCTGCCTAGACTAAATAAACAACCAACCAACATTCTCTATTTTGTATTTATTAATATAAATAACTGTACGGGGTGAAAAAGATAGTTCACCCAATGTTTATTGTTAAAGAAATAATTTTTCACCAACATAATTGGGGGCTAAAGTCACAATGAAACGATCTATCACCAATTTCCCTTATAGACATCAATGCTTTCAGCAATGGATACAACTTTGTTTTTTGCTGAAGACATTGTCTCTGTTTGAACACCATTATGAACAGACTGATTACACAAAAAGTTTAGGTTTATACATCCCAATCTAATCGTGATTAACTTCAAAAGTTGTGATAATTGTTGTGTAAACACCCGACAATGGACATGGTGATTTACCCAACTCCCACGGAAATGAGAACTGGAAATTGTAACATTCAATGTTTGAGTTACCTCCCATTGCAATAATAATACACACAGTATGCAAGTGACTGTCCTCTGAAATTGAGCAGTCACTGATTATGTAAGGCATGTGATCACCATAAAGGGTGTATAAATAAAGGAAATATGCACGGGGAATCTTATTAAGGCAGGTTATGTATAGCGATTAGTTGACAAACACGTTACCCCGATAGTTTTCAAAATGGACAGGAACTTATTCATACTGAATTTCACATGCCATTTGCATAACAAGCACCTCCTACTCCATGCTAAACTCTTTATTCTGCTTTTATTTTCATTTTTCCATGGTCTAGAAAACATACATATTCTCGAGAGTTCAACAGCAATATGTAATTATGTCTATTTACATCGCTGTATGCTTGTAGCCGTAGTGTCGATATCAATATGATGAATGGCGGAGTAATACTGCAGTTTTTTAAGGCAGGCTCAGCATCACTGGAATCTTACATAGTGGAATTTCATATTTATAAATAGATCGATGACATCTTGTTGAACCTAGCTACAAATCGTATTGTATAATTTTGAAAGGCAGAAGTAAATAGAATTATGTGGTATTTCACTTAATGATTATTCAAACTAGATTTAACTTCATATACACCAAAATATTTGACTTTTCAGTAAAAGTTGAATTCTTGGGTTGGACTGTATTTTACTAATGCAACCTCCCTGACCTCTTCACTGCTAACAGGATAGCCCTCGATGAAAAGCCGAAGTAAATCCGTAATAGGTTGTTAATACATAACAACCCATAAAAATGGTTTATGATCCACTATGTTAAACATACACATATACATATACACATATACATATATACACATACGGTATACATATACACATATACATATACATATATACAAATACATAAACATATACATATAGATAGGCATATACACATATACATATACACATATACATATACATATACACATACACATATACACATATACACATATACATATACATATACATTATACACATATACAAAGGAAACAAATGCGTCAACACACACTCACACACACACATATTGTCATAAGTGCATCCCCGGGGACTCCACACTGATATACAAAATTCCTGTAGTACACAATGGAGTTTAAACTCTTTATAATGTTAGAAGTCTGTGAGTTAGAAGTGAAAAGGAATGTGTAACCTACAGCCACTTGCAGGGCTTACCCTGTCATTAACCAATGTAGCCAGTGACTAATTTTTTTTCAAGATTGGCTAGAAAAAATATAATTGGATAATTTTCTGGCTAATATTTTTAGTGATGTTTGTTGCATCTTCCGTGTGATATCATACTCTCATTCAAAATGGAGAAAAAAATTAGAATGATTACAGACAATAATACACACAGCATGAGTAATATAAGGGCATGCTACATGACAGTGAAACTTGTATATAACAACTTCCTAAGGAACACAAGAAAACTGGTCTTTATAGGGAGGTGATCTTTATATTGAGGTTGATTTGTACACAAAAGGTACTATAGGGGAAAGCAAAAAAACTGTCTTTGTGACCAGGTGGTCTTTATACACAGCTGATCGCCAAAAGCAGGTATTACTGTAATTATTTCGTGAGATCAACACAGTACTAGTAACAGTGACAGAACTGTGCTGAAAAGTTTCCAGTAATGTAAACCCCACATCTGAAAATTGTTTGCCACAGGTAAATCGTCTGCACTTGTCACCATGTAGTGTACGACTAAAAAATACATTTGGTACAATATTCATTGACCTGGCTAATCAAAATTGGACTTTGCTTTTGTTTGTTTGTTTGTTTATTGTTATTTAACGTCCCACTTGAGAATATTTCACTCATATGGAGACGTCACCAAATGCCGGTGAAGGGCTTCAAATATTGGCCTATGCTCGACACTTACGGCCATTGAGCAGTAGGGTTCTTTAACGTGCCAACACCTACTGTGACACGGGACCTCCAGCTTTTACTGTCTCATCCGAAAGACAGGAAACCAACCTGTCGCCGGCAGGACTCGAACTCACGACCTCACGATCCAGAGTCGAGCGTTCTACCGACTGAGCCAGGCCGGCTCTTGGACTTTGCTAAAAAAGATCTTGGTTGGCTAATTTTGGGGCTCATAACCCCAATAACCCCCCCCCAATCTCAAAATAGTTTGAAAGTGTGCAGTTAGCTTATACAAGTGTGTGAATAGTTGCTTTTTTAATCATATTAATTTTCCATTCTGCTTCACTTATAGATTGCTTTACAGACACATGGCTGTTGAAAATAGTGATCTGCCAAATGTGATTCTTATCTAGATTGGTTAGTTGGTTGTATTGTTGTTTAACGTCCCATTCGGGAACCTTTCAATCATATGGAGATGTCACCAAATGCTGGTGAAAGGCTTCAAAGTTTGGCCTATGCTCGACACTTACAGCTATTGAGCAGTGAGAGTTCTTTAACGTGCCGACACCTGCTGTAAAACGGGACCTAGGTTTTTACTGTCTCATCTGAAGGACAGTTATCCGACCTGCTGCCGGCTGGACACAAACTCACAATCGAGAGTCGAGTGCGCTACCGACTGAGCCAGGCCGGTTCACTTCTTATCTAGACAGGATGGTCATGATATGCAGGTGATTCATTTTAAACATTTTTCTTTAACATTCAATCTCTACCTCTCTGATCCATTGAAAGCACCGGTTGCTGCTCCGGGATTTATGTAAAATTTATTCTCGTGTTCAAATGCTTCAAACTTGTGGGTGTGTCCTGATATTAAGATGTCCACGTCCAGTTGTCGTTGTACCATTGCTAGACTCTCCGTGTCTCCCCAGGGGACAATCTGGTGACCATGACAAAGTCCAATCCTGAACTGACCAACTGTGACCACTTTCTGTTCTGGATAGTTTAAATTCTAAAATACAACAAGACATGTTTAAATTCTAAACTTCAACGAGATGTGTTTTTAAAACATATGCCGCGAAGAATTAAAATATTCTTGAAAACTTTAAAGTATCTTGATGCTGGTAAATATCATTGAAAGTTGATCATGAAATTTATTGGAACGGAAATGAACACCAAAATTCAATATATTCATGAAGTGTTAAATTATCATAAATTTTCTTTTTGTCTTTTGAGAAAAAAAAAAAAACGGAATAAATTTTGGGGGGCTGTCAGTAATCTATGCAAACATTTGACCTACATGTACATATACTCTCACAAACTTTGATTGCATTATCCTGTATGTCCGTTTCACATTACCATAATTTGTTTTTGGTTTATTTTTGCTTCAAATGCCACCGAATTTCACTTACTTGTATAATGTGAAATGCCACAAATTTTAACTGCTGCAGGGCCAATGCAATGAAGATGTTTAAATATGTCATGCCTGCATTGACAAAACACCTCAACATGAAGTACATTCAAATCTGTTTTCTGCAGCCACTCAAGGGAAATTGAAAAAAGGGCAGCATAAGACAGGTGACCTTTGGTTCAAGGTTGACAAAAATCACAAGGAAACCGGTGCCCATTATGCCGTGTATAGCAACACATGTATATTCATAAACCAATACATGATAGTTTGATGTTAAGATGATCAGGTGTCAAAATCATGTACATTACAGTGCTGTCCAGCTAAGATGATCAGGTGTCAAAATCATGTACATTACAGTGCTGTCCAGCTAAGATGATCAGGTGTCAAAATCATATACATTACAGTGCTGTCCAGCTAAGATGATCAGGTGTCAAAATCATGTACATTACAGTGCTGTCCAGCTAAGATGATCAGGTGTCAAAATCATGTACATTACAGTGCTGCCCAGCTAAGATGATCAGGTGTCCTGTTTACAGGACTTAAACTGAGATCACACAATCAACCATCCTAAAAAATTGGCTGCTGAAAACAGTGTGACCAAGTATTCTGTCCTGTAAATCACTGGCCGTTGGCCACATTAGACGGGTGGTTGCTGGTTTAGGTATGTTTATATATAGTGAAATTGATTGGAGGTAAAAGAAACTGGCTGTTGAAGACGTGTGGCTGCTGAAAACAGGTTGCCTCTAATGCAGGTTATAGACCTGGTTACTTTCGCCCCTGGTTATTTCTGCCCTTTACGACAGAAAACGTTCGTCCTCTCTTAAATTCACCCTAAACCACCATATGACCACGGTGGTATGTATGTCCAAATTTTAATTATTTACCTTGAACAATTTCATTTCATGTAAATTCGCCCTCTCATCTAAGGGCAAAATGGTGAAAATTGAATGAGAGTGAAAATTTCCAGTACAGTCTCCTCTGGAAGACCTGTGACTTTAAGTTTGACTATAGGGCCAGACAATGACAAGGAAGAGATATAAATTTTTGGGTCAAGTCTCAGGTATAATAATCAATTTCCATCTAGTCTGACAAAAACCAGGGATGGACAAATATATTAAGAGTCAGCTAGCCCAGGGCAAGCTGAAAGTAATTTTCAACTTGCCCTGTCCAATAGGCTATTACTGTACACATCAAACAATGCACTTGGAAATGACCAATCTACAGTAAAACCTGCTATAGCAGCCACTTCTATATAAGGATTACCTGTTCATAAAGGCCAGTTTATTCAAGTCCCTTGACTGCATACTTTAACTAAATTGAACCTGTGTATAAGGGCCACCTGCACATAAAGGTCAATATTTTCTGGTCCCTTGGGTGGCCCTTATATACAGGTTTCACTGTATATACATATATACATGTACAACTAATAATATTGAGTGTTAACTACTGTCATCCACTCATTTATATTTATTATCAGTGTTTCCCTCAACACTAGCAGCAGTACATGTAATAGGACTAGACCAATTTTCATAACGCTATATTTTTCAGCTTGCCCATGGGCTAGCTGTCAGTATTTTTCAACTTGCCCAAGCCATAATTGAGCTTGTCCTGGGTTTCAGGCAAGTAGATTTGTCCTGCCCTGAAAACACCTGTAGCTTTATTACAATGTATATGAGCATCATGATGAGTTGTGACCTCCATTTCATGTTTCCACTTGTCTTATCTACGAGGATGAATAGCTGTTTCTATGAGACTTTGCCCGGTCTGGTCAACAGAAAAGTTGTCTCTAAGTGACTCTGCCCAGTCCAGTTGGCAGAACAGGTGTTTCTATGTGACTTTGCCCAAAACAAGGTCAGACCCACCAACAGTACTTCTGCAGTGGTGTAGAGCCCTGAGACCTGTCCAAAACAAGGTCTGACCCTACAAGGGTAGATCTGCAGTGTTGTCAAGCCCCGGGACTGCCAAAAACATGGTTTGACCCTACATGTACAAGAGTAGATCTGCAGTGGTGTTGAGCCCTGGGACTGCCAAAAATAAGGTCTGACCCTACAAGAGTAGATCTGCAGTGGTGTTGAGCCCTAGGACTGCCAAAAACAAAAAAGGTCTGACCCTACAAGAGTAGATCTGCAGTGGTGTTGAGCCCCAGGACTGCCAAAAACTTATACTCACCTCATCGAAATCACCTCTGACAATATGAACATCACTAGACAAGGTTTTTAGGTAGTCGAATGACTCTTTGGTACACAAGTTGCCGGTACACAAGATATGTTGTATTTTCCCAGGAACCAGCAGTTTCTTAAACTTCTGTGGTAAAGAACTGCATCTGTGTGGAATGTGTAAATCTCCCAAAACTAAAACAAGCTAAAAAAAAAAACAACAACAACAAAATCAAAATTTTTATTTATCACAATTTTTTTGCTGTTTAACTTAAATAATGATTTTTTTTATTGTTGTTATATGTCCTGTCAGGAATTTGTCATTACCATGAAGACTTTGCAAACATTAATAAAAGATGTGAATCAAAAGAATTTTGACCAGATCTTTATCTTCTCTGTGTCCACCTTGACACGGGACCTTGCTTTTGTCAAGGAATTGATTGACCTTTGGCAAAAGTCCCAACACGACACCTTTTGGCAGATTTTCCATTATGATGTCACAATTGAGTGACAAAAAAAATGCACACTGAGAGCCATGTGTCAAACTTTTGGCAATAGATCAATTGGGAAAGGCACCAACATGACCTTTTTGAAACTTAAATGGTGTCTCTCAAGACAGACGGAGTCTTAAAAAAACATTTATTTAAAGGAATATTTAACCAAGTCTCACATGACAGGTGATCTTTCATGAGAGATTTTGTAAACTCATCATACCCTGTAGTCACATTTAGACTCACCGAGATCAAGGTGAAGTATGGTCTACTGTCATAATAAAGGGGTGAGCAAGGCCATATTCGTGATATACACTTACTGATTAGAAATTACCCAAGTCACATTTACTTTCTCAAACCATAAACATGAACACTGAAAAAATCAACTTCTAAAAAAATGTTTAATGTGGTACTTTATAACTACTGTGCAAGCAAACGTTATGCAGATTAAGTTCATGGTAACAATGGAACTGAAAATTATGTTCTACCGGTAAATATCTGATGTCATAATTTAACTCTTGATTTCGCAAGAAACGTATATTGTCCTACTGAGGTCAGACTTCAGTTTGAGCACTGCAAGTGCCCACTCAGATGCCCACTGGCAGCATGCGTGGGCTGCCCATGAGTGGCAAGTGGAATTTTTAAATTCCACGCTGGCTTTACTGTAAAAATCAACTGCCAAAACTTTTAACAATAAGGTACTTAACTAATTTACTAGCAAATGTTTTGCATATAAAGTTTAAGGTAACCTCAGAACTACAAATTATGTTCTAAATATTTGACATCATAATTTAAGTGTTAGGTCATTTTACGGGAATGGTGTTGCCCTACTGAGATAGGATAGAATCTCGATGAATGCTTTTTCCCACATGTGTACAATAAGGAACTGTGCTCCTTTTCAAGCCCTTGAAGGCATTGCCTTAATTCATATTATTAATTATTCTGTGAAAAGGCAAAGCAGTGAACATTAATATATTAAAATTACAAGATTCCCAAGGGGCCTTAAGTAGCTCACCTGGCACAATTGGTCAACATTGCAGAAGACATAAAAAATGTGTAACAGATGATAAAATGGCAAATAAACATGAAAACAGTAGGTTCTGTGGGCCTTAATAATTACCTGAGTAAAATGTATTTTACTGACAATATAAATGTACTGAAAAGTAACCAAAAGCATGAAAAATTCATTGAAAAGGAGAATTAACTTGCATAAGGGTGGGCTTGCCTTGCCAACATTTATAGATCTTTCAAGAATAATGTGCAACAACAGTCGAAAACATGCAAAACCCAGTTAAAAGGGGAAATAACTTTCACAAGTATCACTCTAACAATTTTTGCACAATAATTATTTTGTAAATCTTTGCATGGTGATCACTCTGTTGTAGGAAAA
This sequence comes from Atrina japonica, assembly GCA_030159075.1. Lineage (NCBI taxonomy): Eukaryota > Metazoa > Mollusca > Bivalvia > Pterioida > Pinnidae > Atrina > Atrina japonica. Next base: position 81,615 of record BROG01001231.1, on the reverse strand, counting down.
AACAGCCAAAAACATGAAAAAATCCACTTAAAAGGAAAATAAATCCCATAAGGGTCAAACTGACATTTTCATTCCTGTGGACTTTTTCAGAGTTTTGTGTGCTGAACAGTTTTGTTTCTTTCACTTTCTCTCTATCTATTATACTTTTCAAGATAATAGGACAAAACTATAAAAAAAAACTTATATTTTTTGTTTACTTAGGTGCCTGTGACATTGACCTTTGACCCCATGATCTCAAATTTTGTCAAAACAATCCATAGATAATTCCTAACAACTTTCTAATATACCTTTGTATACAAAAAGTCAATCAGTTTTTAGTTATTGAACAATTTATAATAAATTTACCTTGCATTACTGAAGCGGACAGATTTAATTTTTTTCTGTGTTTTAAAATATCACACATGCACAGACTAGTGAATGTGGTTCTGATATTTCAAGTATGGGGCCTCCCAGAGGGATTTGTAAAGACAATTTCATTTCTGTTTGGAGTATATTTACAAATTTTCCCTTGTGAGACCCCATGCTCTAAATCACAAAGTCTGCACATGTGCAATATTTCAAAATAGTATGGCAAATGAAAAAATGTTGAAAATGTTGAGAGATTTTTAAACAGTTTCAGGATTAATAAATACTTTTTCAGTTGGATGTTACAGTAGTTATGTTAAATAATTGGTAAATATAAAATATTTTGTGTTGACATGGATTTTTGATGCCCATAAACCAGGTAAGAACTTACATAAAATTTGAACACAAGTTTCATATCATCTCAAAAAGGTCATGAACAGAAATGCTGGGGCATATAAAATTCTCCGATTTTACCCAGTGTTTCCACAGAAATTAACCTAAACCCAGATGTTTAAATCATGGACTTACATTATACAGACAGTTAAATACAGATTAATTAATGGTAATTTAGCAACAAAAGCTTTACAGTCAAATCTATGGCAATCATAACATGGCAACATAATTGGAAAATACCCACTTGGCAGAAATTTGAGGGTAAAAATAAACAATGGATTTGGAAATGATGGGCATTATACAGTAAATGAACCCACGTGCTTAGAAAGTTATCTGGAGCACTGGTCTAGGTATTGTTCTTTATGAAGTTTTCAAGGATTACTCAAAATTTAATATGCAATTTTCGCAATTCATGCAAAAAGTTTTACTCGACAAACACAATACATGTCTCGATCACATGACTGATTCTAATGGGCAAGAGTTTGTGGTCACACCCCCTTTTGATTCCGCTATTTGGAACTTTAAAATATGAAACGATCACATTATACTAACAAAATGAGTTTGAATATACTAAAATTAAAAAAAATATCTTTGTTTGTACTAGAAATGTTTCATAATACCATTTTATCTGGTAATAATTAATTTTTCGTCAGCCACTTCCTTGCATCTGTCAATGTCACTCACACGCTTAAGCTTTTAGAAGAGAGTGACAATAATAAACGATACAGAGCTTTCCAAACCCGATGAAATGTTTTTAAAATGGGAGGGTGTCGTTTGGTTGGTTTTGTCTGTCAACACGACTTGATCTCCATGTTTTCAGTATAAATTTATATTTAACATATTTTATTTCATGTCAGGTTTTGTTTTTGCTTTATATCAACGATGAACATATTAGGCTTTATACATCGCTGTTTATACTGAGAAAACTGTCTACCACATCTGATATTGATATCAAGAATTACATAGATCTATAAATGTAGGCCAACAGCAGCGATATATAAAGTTAAGAGAGAGAGAGAGAGAGCTACAGATTTAGAGAGTGTGGTCTCTGAACGAAAGGCCCAATTTCTACGACGAAAATTTCGGCCCAATATAGCCATGGAATTTTGAGGGTTTATTTCTAAATGTAATTTTAATTTTCAATTACACTGATTTTAAAACAATAAAATAACAAACATTCTGTAATACGAACAGATATATATATAGCTTAAAGCCTATATCTCTGATATGACTTCTTTTTTACCTGTTTTGTTTTACCTGCGACATATAAAGCCAATATTATCGCTGGTTTTACATAGTCCATGGTTTACAAGTGAACTCCTTCAGAATTTGTCTTAGAAATATATAGGAGTATTTTCTGCTTGTCGAATCTTGCATAACTAATATATATATATATATATATAGATATATATATATATATATATATATATATATATATATATATATATATATATATACATAGGCGTCGGAACCGGGGGGGGGGGGGGGGGCTAGGGGGCTTAGCCCCCCACTTTTTTGCATAGATAGACATAGGTGTTGAAAATTGGGACTTTACCCCCAGACGTTTCTGGCGTGTGTGTGTTTTAAGTTGGTTTAGCCCCCACCACCCCACCCCCAGTTTCGATTTGCTTCCGATGTATATATAAGTGCTGAATTTGAAACATGTAGGCCTTCTTTCGTATATCATGCTTCTGAAAATCTGTAAAATAAGTTTACTGAGTTTAGATAACTTGAACAATATTTAATTTATCTGATTTTTGGAGCCCGCCTGGCTCAGTCGGTAGCCCGCTCGACTCTTGATCGTAAAGTCGTGAGTCTGTGGAATAGACCAGTTAGATCGGCCTATCCACCAATGGTAACGTGTCCGACCGCGTCCACAATGGCACCTGCTCTAAGTTGGGTTCTTTCCCATGATTCAACAGTATTAACGTTACAGACAATGCCTAAAACTGAATTTCTCAAGAAACAACGTTTTCATATGTTGGCTCTAAAATTGATTAGAAACAAAAAGTAACGAATTTTCAGAATAAAAAATGAATATTTTATTCATGATAAAAATGTGATGCAACTTGTCAGTCACGTTTATGTCAGACTTCTGTACCATTGACAAAACGTGGTTAGTACCGGCCAGGTCCTTGAGAATGGTAAGCACCCAGTAAAAACCGAGGTACTGTGTCACAGTAGGTGTCGGTACGTGAAAGAACCCTCACGGCTGTATGGCTTCAAGTGCCGAGCATAGGTCAAAATTTGAAGCCCTTCACCGGCATTTGGTGACGTCCATATGAGTGAAAGATTCTTGAGTGTGGCGTTAACAACAATAAACAAACATTTGATTTTTGTCATAGAGAAAAAGTGTGGTTCTAACTCATCAACCCCTAAAAACAATAGAATCTTCTGTAAAACAATAGAATCTTCTGTAAATCAATGACTTGAGCCAGTCCAAATGTATCTCTAGGGATTTATGGGTTAATGCAGTCTCCTCGATATTGAGTCATAAAGTAGACCTGCGTAATTATCTTTGATGTCGTATCACTTGCTATTTTGTTAAATTTCTTTCTTTCTCCATTTTGGCGACACACCCAGCAATTTTTTAGTTATAGACCCTATGGTGGCTGCCAGTTTTTCATGAATAGTTGAAGAGAGAACCCGGTTACAATGTACCCGGGAAGAGACGACCATCGGCCTTCCGCAAGTAAACTGGCAAACTTTCTAATAAAGAATCAACTTAGGTTCAAACGGGGCTCGAACCTGCGCTGACCAGAAGTGAAAGACTTCATTGTTCAAAGCGCTCTAACCACTGGGCTACGGAACCCCCTGTTAAATCGAAAAGGGAAAACTCAAGAAGTTGAGATTTCCAAAATGCTTCCACATTTGATTTTCATACTTTACCCATTCACCCCTAAATATCTGGGTGGTATGTTCTTTTCTATTGTTTAAGATCAGTCTATTATGGTCTGTAGGGTTGAAAGAGTTAATAATTCCAAAGAAAAAGTTATTAATTTGCAACGTAAATTACATGTATTAACAAAACGTACACTTCGTATCCTTGTGATTTGTCCATGATTTATATAATTTTCAATCTCAAACACTTGGAAATATTTTATGCTAACATTTTTCAAATTACAAAGTGCAGCTGCAGTTGTTGTTGTTTTATGTTGTTGTTGTTTTTTTGTTTGTTTGTTTTTTCATAAAATATATAGGAATATAAGATTTTTTCTGACCGTGGTTAGGTCTTATTTGTTATTGCACATCAAGTACAAGTAGTAAAAGTCGAAAAAATCGAAATACTTTAAGGTAAACACAGATAATGCTACTTTTAATTGATTTTGCATACGTTCATATATGATGTTGTCACTTTCTCCAACATGAACTGTTTTCTTAGCGCTATATTGTTACTGTAATACCATGCATGCAATTCGAAGTCTTCTAACTCGATGACCGAGTGGTTAGAGCGTAGCAGAGTCTCTATCATCTAGCCAGCTACTCTCAACGCGTTCTAGTCCCATATGATTCTTAACTGATTTTAAGAGAAAGTTTGACAGTTTACTTGCTGTGTCATCTTCCCGGAAACACTTTAACTGGGTTCTCTCCCCCACCGTAAAATTGGCCTCCGCCACATGATTGAAACATTGTTGAATGTGGAGTTAACACCATTTAAAAATATTTATGCCAATGAAATTACCATCAAACAAGTATTCATTTTCTTCTCTACGGTATCTTTGAGCTGAGGCATCTGTGTCAGATGTGTAATTATTACCACAATTTTGCGTGGTTGGATGTGTGCTCTCGCGCGCAGTATTTTGTGCAGAATTTTGTCAGTAAACTTTGACTTCAATTTTCTTATGACGTCATGGCGGGTATAATATGCGACTTACATTACCAATACGTCACATTCGTTGTCCGCTTTACCACCAGCCAATCAGCGAGTGTATAAGATTTTCTAACGATTACAAAACCAATCTCTTGATGTCAAGGACCGACGACTCTGTGTAAGAGATTGTTACAAAAGTGGAAGTCGGGACGATATGTTAACATTATTGTTGGTATCTGGATTAATGTCATCTAAAACTTAAACAAATGCAGAATGGATACTCAAATTCTCAAATTCAATGCATAAACGTTTCTTAGTTTCCAGGGGCAGAAGTTTTCAATATTTCGTCAACTGACAAACATAATGTGTCCTTCAACTGGGAACATACATTTTTAAATTACCAATAATTATTCTACACCTGTTTAGTTTATCCTTGAAAAGTTCAAAATAAGACACTGGGGCCCGATTTACCAAAGGTCTTAAGTCCTAAATCCTAAGTCTTAGTCCTAATTGTCATGGAACTGACCAATCAGCGATGCGTTGCCATGGTTGTTAGGACTACAATTAGGATTTACGATTTACGACCTTTCGTAAAACGGGCCCCTGGTTCTGCTCTCCAGAAATAGAATAAGGTGTTTTACTTCTGGTAATTACAGAGAATTCTCTTGACCAATAAAAATTGGCATCTTTCAGAAGCAATTCTAATGGAAAGAGGCTGCCGTCAAGGCGATCCTGTCTCTCCATACATTTTTATTCTGTGTGCAGAAATACTTTCAATATCTGTACAAAACAATGATAAAATTAAAGGAATATATATATATATATATATATATATATATATATATATATATATATATATATATATATATATATATATATATATATATATATATATATATGGAATTGAGTATCACATATCACAATATGCAAAGAAAACACTATTTCTGTAAGATGCTTCCCCTGATACCCAGGTACATACTTTAGAGTTAATAGACTACTTCGCCAAAATATCTGGTCTTAAAAGAAATTCATCAAAAACAAAAGGGGTATGGATCGGTGGTAAGATATTTTCAAATGAAGTTTACCATCATGATCGTTGGAAGAAGGACTTGGGATCAACTTATTTTAAAATGTTAGGAGTAAATTTCTATGTTGAAATCCGAAAAAAATTGGTTGCAAGAAAATTAACAGTTTTAGGAAGGAATATAATTATTAAAACATTTATAATACCAAAATTGACACATCATTTTATTTCTTTACCAAATCCAGATGTAAAATATATAGTAAATCTTAACAAATTATTATTTACTACTGGGGGAATCGAGATGCTTAATATAACAAACTTTATTGCAGCATTAAAATCACTCGAATAAGGAGAATTTGTTTTAGCAGAAACCAGATGGACACAACGCTTGGAACCAATATAACTAAAATGATTTTGTAAAATATTTGTAATTTTGGAAGCCATTTTCTCTCGGGCATGTCATTACTGGCGACGTTTCTATTGTTGAAAATGAAAGCCTAAAAAAATCTCATTTTAAGGGGTTCTAAATACCGGGAAGCCCGTTCCTTTAATTGGCGTCAGAATTTCAGTTTAGTTATGGATTCTGTCGAAGATTATGCCAGACGATGGGCCAAACATGAAGACGTAGAACCAGACACTTTGTCTGAATGGCTGAAAGCCATACGATGGTTGAAAAAATCTCGTATTCGAAAACTTAAAGGGACTATGAAAACACGTTATCCCTCTGCATTTAATGATCCAGAAGTAGTAACTGAACTGGATAGATTACATGACCAATATGTACTGGTACCAGCAGACAAAGCCTCAAATAATATTGTTTTTATTTGTAAGGCACATTACTATAATTGTTTATTAGAAGAACTTGGGTTTAATATGAATTCTGGTAACCCTACATATACACGTAGTTCACTTTCAAAGGACGAGATCCTTCAAAATCACGTATCTGTATTGCGCTCATTTGATATACCTACAACAGATACCGATTTCGAGCTGCCATATTTATATTGGATACCTAAACTTCATAAGACCCCATATAAGCAAAGATACATAGCAGGATCCAGCAAATGTTCTACCAAGCCTTTATCTTTACTCCTTACCAAGATATTGACAGCCGTTAAGGAGAAACTTCAACAATACTGTACAGTCGCTTATTCCAGAAGCGGTGTAAATCAGATGTGGATTCTTTAAAAATTCTAAACAGCTTTTAGAAAATTTGAAGGCACACAATTTTTCTCGAATTCACAGTATCAAAACTTATGACTTCTCTACTCTTTACACTACTATTCCACACAAAAAAATTAAAAGAAAGACTTTTCAGCATCATAGACAACTGCTTTTTCACTAAAGGTGGTACCCGAAAATTTAAATATCTAGTGATTGGCTATCAGGATACTTATTTTGTCAAACACCACTCTGATTCTACACATAAATATACTGAAGTTGTATAAAAAATATGCTGGAATTTCTAATAGACAATATATTTGTAATGTTCGGAGACATGGTCTTTCAACAAACTGTCGGCATTCCCATGGGAACCAATTGTGCTCCTTTATTGGCCGACCTGTTCCATTATTCATACGAAGCAGACTTCATTCAGAACAGAAAGAAGAAAAAACTTAGCGGTGTCCTTTAATTTGACATTTAGATATATCGACGACGTTTTGTCGATTAATAATGACAAGTTTAATAAATATGCCAATGCGATATATCCCAGCGAACTAGAAATTAAAGATACAACAGAATCAAGCACACACGCTTCATACTTAGACATTTTACTTAATATAGATACCGACGGGAAGTTAGCAACGATACGATAAACGCGACGATTTCGGCTTTCCCATCGTCAATTTTCCACATTTAAGTAGTAATATCCCTCAGTCATATGGAGTTTATATTTCACAAATGATCCGATATGCAGGGCATGCACAACATATGAAGATTTCATATATAGAGGTAAACTACTCACTGACAAATTATTGACACAGGGATATCGAAAACTGCGTTTAATGTCGACGTTCCGCAAGTTTTACGGTCGGTATGATAGTCTTGTTTGCGACTACTCTGTTTCACTAAGTGAAATGTTGAGTTGCCTTTTCGTTGGCGGTTGTTGAGACGTCTGTACCAATTGTGACAAGGATACACTCCTCACGTGTTTCACTGGACTTGACTGTGGACTCACGGCGGGTGTGACCGGTCGACAGGGGATGCTTACTCCTCCATAGCACCTGATCCCACCTCTTGGTTTCCAGAGGTCCGTGTTTGTCCATTTTTATCGGACTTGTATGTGTGTTCTCGACATTCTATAGATTAACACTTTGGTATCTGAGTTTTTATATTTCTCACTGTTGAAACTAGAGAGGTTAAAATATTTTACAATATATTAAGATAAATTCTGTAAACTGGAAAGTTTAATAACTTTTAAATGTAAACAAGTCCCTTCATCAATATATATATATATATATATATATATATATATATATATATATATATATATATATATATATATATATATATATATATAAACATTTTTTTCATAAACGATAACATAAAAAAAATCAGGGCGATAATGCAAATAAATGAATTTAGAGAAAATTAGAATGTTAATACAAACGTTTGTAATATGCATCATTTACAAATTAACTCTATAAAGAAATATATTCGGGATCTTAATATAAACAATGATACACCTAATAATTAATTATGTTAATTCTATCACACCTTGTTCTTTAGACTAAATTTAAGAGATAATAAAGGATGTACAAATATATATGAAATATTAAATTTTAAAGACTATCATAGGATGACAAAAGTGAGTAAAAGTTTTAGTTTTTTCTAAACATTTCATATGAATTTTTCAAAAATTTCAACACATTCATGTTCAGTAATTTTTAAACAAATTTTGGTAAAACTTGTACCATAAAACTCAAAATGTTTAGATATCATAAACATAATGCATGTACCAAAGTTATAATGCTCAAGACAATAAATATCGTTTCTTCTTAACTAGACTTCATGAGGTGAGCTCCAATTTAAAAAGTATATGTGTTTCTAAAGAGAAATTGGTATTATACAAGGTGAAATAATACCTCTAAAAGTATAGCCGAAATCTAACTAAGGGTAACCACTGTAAAAAATGACTATTAGCTTTAGAATTTTTTGGGGAATTTAAATGGTGTTAACAGTTTCATTGTGTATCGGCTCATAATGTTAAATTTTCTGTTTTTAAGATTCGGGAATTTCAACAGAAAATTAAATTCCATGGTCATAATTCCCTAGTAACACATATTGAAAAGAGACATTTAAATTTTGTAACGTACAAAACTCGTGGGTACTTTAAAACAAAACCATTGAAATTTACATTAAAACAAACACATAAGCTTCAAAACAATAATTGTTGATAGTGAAAATTTTATTGAAATTGAACAGGAAATGACCGAATATATATATAATTTTTAAAATACAGTTTTACATGAAATATATTGAGAAAAATAAACACTCACTTTTGTCACCATACAGTATATACCAAAAGCATAATTACGATACAGAGTTCTATTTTAATATTTCACTATATATATATATATATATATATATATATATATATTATATATATATATATATATATATATATATATATATATACACAAAAATTGTAGATTCAAGGAATTTTGACCCTGTAATATACTTTTTAGTATGTTTTTATTTCATTCTTTAACGGGTCTGAATGAATTTTACTATTTAATTGTATATCCTAAATCTTACACTGTAATTTTTCGTCTCGTGCACCACATCCAGTAAGAATCAGACAAGAATGAATAATGACCGTCACAGGTAAAGGGAGATAATTCGATGTTAAAATTTGTATACCTGTATTTTGTAAAATACTTAATTCATAGTTAACTTTTTGTCATTTCGAAAAATGACACACATTTGTCTTCCTCTGAGGAAACGAGGAACCTACAGCTGTTCTTCTCAAATTCAATGCACAAAGGTTCCCGAATTCCAAGAGACAGAAGTCTGGCAAGTTTTCCATCTTTCGTTAACTGATGAATATTATGTGTACTCCAACCGGCAACATAGATATTTCCCTCAGGATCCAGTGTAATCTTGTTTGGATTTTTTAAGTTATCTGGAGAATATTTGAACTTGACATTACCCTGTATGTCAATGCACAAGACGCTGTGCCTTGTGTTATCCGATAGGTATATATAGTTTGTGTCAACAGCCGCTACAGAACGTAATTGACTCGCATCAATGTCAATCGCCTTCATAAAATTTCCATTTAGATCAAGTATGTTTACTTGTTTTGGGTACGTCACTAGTAGATTTTGATCTAGGACGCATATCCCTCTACATTCATCTTTCATATCCACAGTTCTTAATAGTTTCATTGACGGAGAGACAGTATCGATTTCTATGTATGCAAGTTGTTTCTTCTCCAGCATTGTTACTACGACTGTGTTTTGTGATAAAAGTGCCACATCCCAAGGTTTTGATGACAAACTTAAGGACGATAAGAGAGTCAAGTTTTCGTTCAATAAAGTAATGGTATTTGATATATAATCAACAATAAGACAGCATTTGTTTTGCAAGAATACTGCACCTGTTATATGACGACATTGTGAGAATGAACCAATGCGTTTTGGTGCTGCAGACAGGGAGTCAGGAAATGAGGTTTTGAAAACAGGTGATTGTGCTTCCGTTTTCTCTCGTTTAATGACTCTGCCGAGCGATTCTACTTTCGTTTCGAAATCTTTGGCCCATTCAGAAATTTCGAGGTTGACATCGCAGTCTTTGAACCTTGCTGTATCTGATTTCAAGAATTCTTTCAAATTAGTCTCGTTTGACTTCAGATGTTTCAGCTGAATAAAAATTATATCATCCGAGATTTTCTCTCTCGCAACTTTCATGATCTGAGCGCAATTATCTGCGATACCCTTTCTTCGTTTGAACGTCTGCTCTTGAGTGTCAATTACATCGATTTGTTTCTGACATTCTGAAGATTCCTCTTGATGTAGTTTCTTTTCTAGCTTATCTAAATGCTCATTTATCAGTCTTCTAATATTTGTAATTTCATTTTCCATTTTTGATTTGCTATCCCGGAGGCTTTCCTTTTTCGCTTGTCTGATATCTATATCATCCTGGAGTTCTTGACTAAGGCGCTGAAAAGATTCTTCTAATGACCTAAATTCTACCGAGTCCCGGATCCCTGCTGATGCTTTTCCGATTGGTTTTGTATTTGCACAAAGTTTATGATTATCAAACATACAAAGTACACAACATGGCGATTCATGATCGAAGCAATAAATCTCTACCTTTTTGCCGGCATGCTGAGAGCAGAATATATCAGACGACGTGTGAATGTTACCTCTCTGTGATACATCCGTCAACGAAATTATTAGATGATCCGTAAATACTTTAAATCCATGGTGAATGCTTCTGCATGTTGTACATAAGGCTTCTGCACATCCATTACACCAATGCTCAGCTGCGTTTGTGTTGTTGGCACGTAAACACCAGTCACACATTTTATCTTTTTCTGTTGCCTTTTCGCCTTCTAATAAACTTAATATCAAACTATTAACGGGGAACAGTTCAGCCCAGTTCTCCAGCGATGCTTCATTTCGAGGAGCAGACGTAAATATTCCGCACTTGGGACATAGAAAACCAGGTGTATCAAATTTATTTTTGTCATACCATTTAGTAATATGCTTGCTGAGACACGAATCACAAAACGTATGTAAGCAAGGCAAGTGTTTAGGTTTCTTAATTTTCCCTTCACAAATAGAACAAACAGTTAAATCACTTCCTGATATTTCCAGACACATCGCCATTTCTATGTTGCCTGTAGATTTACAATTAGAATTACTCAACAGGTATTTCACTAATATTCTGAAATACACGTAGTATCTTTACGTCCAAAGAGTTACATTTATTATGGTAATGTGGCATGCGCAGAAGATCCGCCCTATGAACTATAACACTGTCGTCTGCAGTTAAAGTGCTAAATAAATGCTATATGTATATAGAAATAAATAATTACGTCACCACTCAAGCATTATGTAATTCTTTGTTGATCTTCTTTTGAATGTTCGAAGTTCAACAATGTACTGCAATTTCGGGATCGATGCCCAGCTATTATATCTTTTAACGTCACACTAAATCTAATGTAGGCTATCTGTGATTCTTTGTTCTATATAGAGATTAATTGTTAGACAACACACCGACATACACGGATTTCAGTGATTCAATGTCGGCCATATATTATCTATGTGCGTGTATAGATATGATAAATAAAAAAATGAAAACTTGTTTTGAAATGTTAGGAGTAAATTTCTATGTTGAAATCCGAAAAAAATTGTAAAAAACAATTATAAAGAAAAAGTCAATGAAATAGATAAAATTGTTAAACAATGGTTGCAAGAAAATTAACAGATTTAGGAAGGAATATAGTTATTAAAATCATTAATATCACCAAAATTGACACATCTTTTTATTTCTTTACCAAATCCAGATGTAAAATATATAGTAAATCTTAACAAATTATTATTTACTACTGGGGGAATCGAGATGCTTAATATAACAAACTTTATTGCAGCATTAAAATCACTCGAATAAGGAGAGTTTTTTTAGCAGAAACCAGATGGACACAACGTGTGGAACCAATTTTTTGTAAAATATTTGTAATTTTGGAAGCTATCTTCTCACTGTTGAAACTAGAGAGGTTAAAATATTTTACAATATATTTAGATATTATCTGGAAACTGGAAAGTTTTATAACATTAAAATGTAAACAAGTCCCTTCATCAAGGTATATATATATATATATGAACATTTTTTTCATAAACGATAACATAAAAAAATCATGGCGATAATGCAAATAAATGAATTTAAAGAAAATTAGAATGTTAATACAAATGTTTTGGAATATGCATCATTTACAAATTAACTCTATAAAGAAATATATTCGGGATTCTAATATAAACAATGATACACCTAATAATTAATTATGTTAATCCTATCATACCTTTGTTCTTAAGACTAATTTTAAGAGATAATAAAGGATGTACAAATGTATATGAAATATTAAATTTTAAAGACTATCATAGGGTGACAAAAGTGAGTAAATTTTTTCAGTTTTTTCTACATATTTCATATGAATTTTTCAAAAATTTCAAAACATTCATGTTCAGTAATTTCTAAACAAATTTGGTAAAACTTGTACCATAAAACTAAAAATATTTAGATATCATAAACATAATACATGTACCAAAGTTATAATGCTCAAGACAATAAATATCGTTTCTTCTTAACTAGACTTCATGAGGTGAGCTCTAATTTAAAAAAGTATATGTGTTTCTAAAGAGAAAGTGGTATTATACAAGGTCAAATAATATATCAAAAAGTATAGCCGAAATTCAACTAAGAGTAACCACTGTAAAAAATGACTATCTTAGCTTTAGAATTTTTTTTTAATTTAAATGGTGTTAACAGTTTCATTGTGTATCGGGTCATAATGTTAAAATTTTCGGTTTTCAAGATTCAGGAATTTTAACAGAAAATTAAATTCCATATGTCATAAAATCTTAGTAACACATATTGAAAAGAGACATTTAAATTTTGTAACCTACAAAACTCGTGGGTACTTTAAAACAAAACAATTGAAATTTACATTAAAACAAACACATAAACTTCAAAACATTCATTGTTGATAGTGAAAATTTTATTGAAATTGAACATAAGAGGTGTGACCGGTCGGCTGGGGATGCTTATTTCAACATGAAACCTGATCCCTGGGTAAGACATGTCCTCGTGTATTAGAATCGATGTGGATTTCCATTTCTCCGAGGTGGATTCACATATTTCCGTTGATTCTGGGGCGGGAGTCTTGACCTCAAATTTAAAATTTCTCCGTCTTTTTCTGAATTCAGTTTTGTGATTCTAAAGATTTAACTTTGCACTCCAGATGGTATATTTCCCCTATTAGCAGTTCCTTCTGGTGACTAGGGTCGTTTATTTCCTATGAAGATTTCGTAAATTGTTTGTTTACGGCTTTCTTTAGATCTTTGCGCTGTTTTTTCCAAAATTTGAATCTTTGTTTTAAATCCGTTTCTGTTTTCACTTTCTTCTATACATTTTCCGTCAGAATTTGATTAGTCCTAAATAGTTCATCTCGCTTATAGTTTGTCATTTCATAGTGAGACTGAAAACACTCCTTTTTAATTGTTAAATTTTGATTTTTCAAGACTTAATCATTTAATTGTTGCTCTGCCGTCTCCACACTGCAGATGCTGACCAATTCGTCGTTAGATACTCCATGATATGGCAAAATTAAAATAGATTTCTTACTTTGGATAAATTTCTGTAGTCGCATCTTATCTCTCCTCCGTTTTGCGCTGGACTTGGGTCGTTTTGATTTCTGTTTACTGTCCATGGCTAATTCTGTTTGAATCGGTGGACTTTTCGTTACGCAGACTCTCGAAAAATGGCCAAGTTTTCCACAATTGAGAGAAATAGCTTGCCTTACTCTACAGGTTTCGTTGTGGTTACACCACAAATCCGCTACTCCACACCGGTAGCATCTCCTTGAACGATCATGGAAGCTGCTGTCTTTTTGTATTCCTGGCGCATTCCAGAAATTGGGAGAATATTGTTGATATATCCAGTTTTGCGTCTTCTTTGGTTTATTCCAAACACTGCGCTGTTACTATGGGTAATAGAAGTCAACTCTGTGAAGGTAGACGGGATGGCCGGATTCCAACATCAAATATAGCCACGTAAAATTCGTAGTTATTAGAATAATAAAGTTCATAATACAGATGATCAAAATAACTTTTAATACTTCGCACTGACGGTGGTAGATCCCGGATTTTCATTCCAGTTAGTTCCGTACAGAGGCCTAAAACCTAACTATCTTAAACATGAACATATACAACATATATAGCACTGATAGTGATATAATCCGTTAAGTGTGTTAATTATCATCATATAATTGATGTGTATTTCACTAATTACATATATTACAGAGTACACTATACGTACAGTGCATTTTCCTTCACTTTAGATTGTTTGTTTGTTTGTTTATTGTTGTTTAACGTCCCACTCAAGAATCAAGAAGGGCTTCAAATTTTGGCCTATGCTCGGCACTTACGGCCATTGAGCAGTAGGGTTCTTTAACGTGCCAACACCTACTGTGACACGGGACCTCCAGCTTTTACTGTCTCATCCGAAAGACAGGAGCGTATCCGGGTTGGTAACCATTTCACATACTTCCCTGCCCAATCCTAGGATCGAACCCGGGTCGCATTGGTGAAAAGCGAGTGCGCTAACCACTGCGCTACCCAGACACCAAAAAAGATATGTAATTAGGTCAATTTAATTGTACAAATGTCTAATCACTGATATGTTATACACTATATTCATGATTATATG
The DNA here is from genome assembly GCA_030159075.1 of Atrina japonica. Lineage (NCBI taxonomy): Eukaryota > Metazoa > Mollusca > Bivalvia > Pterioida > Pinnidae > Atrina > Atrina japonica. Next base: position 66,613 of record BROG01001231.1, on the reverse strand, counting down.
TACCATAAGTTACCTCCCTTTCTTTTCATTATGGTCCCGACATGCAGTAGATTAGACCCTTAATAGTACACATTGATTCATGATTCAATAGTTAGTGACACCTAATATCTTTACAGGGTTAAACAAAATCCATAAATCACAATCAATTTTATGTCATTTGGAAAAATGACACACATTTGTCTTTTTCTGATGAAACGAGGAATCTACTGCTGTTCCTCTCAAATTCAATGCACAAAGGGTTTTGAATTACCAGGGACAGAAGTCTGGCAAGTTTTCCATCTTTCGTTAACTGATGAATATTATGTGTACTCCAACTGGCAACATAGATATTTCCCTCAGGATCCAGTGTAATCTTGTTTGGATGTTTGAAATTATCTGCAAAAAATGCTTCATTTTTTTTTAAAATACATCAAAATGTCACAATATTTCATTTCTGGTGTGGAGTTCAGACGTTAACCCCAATTTGTTTTTGACATGAATGGACTAGTGACAATGATCTGGCCTTCAGATATAACTAAGTTTTATTTCTTGTTCGACGCAAAGACACATAGCGGAAATACCTAAGCATAACAAATCTGAATCGGCGCATAAAAAATCCGGATCCAAAAACGTACTATGTAAGAACACGAAAATGATCTATTGTTTTAGTAGATCTGGTTCATTGTTGTTTAACTGTCTATAGATTTATTGTCATAATATACAGAGAACAGTCCGTACAATATCATCAGTGATCTAAACCAATATCCGGAAAGTCGGTTTTAATAATTAGAACAAGATTGAATTTTTTAATTATAAAGCCTATATCAATTATGCATGTCGTTCAGAAATAAACCACCGGTCATGTGCATGTGCTTTATTTTTGTCTTGCACTGTATTTATAGTTTCATTGTATATCGTCTTTTTGCTGTTCTTTATTTCTTCTGTTACTTTCCTGATAAGCGTAATTATAATGCATTGTAAAATTGTTTAAACTTGTTTGTAATTCGCTGTAAAAGAAACAATTTATAATTTTTATTGCGATTTCAGTGTCTGCACTTCGCTGTCAATGGCGTTTGGTGAACGGAATTTTGAACGTTATAATTCATATGTCTGAAAACATTGTCGCGCTAGCGGACTTGATACACCGACTGTGGCGATACCTACTGCTGTTTTCACAAACCTGGAAAAACCCAAAGTTTCGGTCCTTAAAATAGATTAACTCTCAACACAAAACTGGAAATCCCAACTTACTTTTAGCCGTTGACTTCTCATGAACTCAAGTGACCTCTCGTGACCCCGACCTCTTGGAACGAAGGTTCTCAATGGTTCGTTATCCAGGATGGCCGCCCACACAACCTCTCATTTCCGGTCATAGACACGCCTCCGAGATCAACAATTGGCTCTTTCTCCTTATTGCCATAGCACCATTACCTCACTTCTGGTATGACCTCAAAGGCAGCTCTATGGCGTGCAGATTCAAATTGACCAATTAGAAGCCAGCATTCTGATGACGTCATCAACCAGCGCCAATGGTGGCGCCCCTAGCGGCAAATTTGAATCGGCACGCCATGGAGCTGCCTATTACTACTCTCGATTACAATGTACCCAATAAGAGAACACCGGCCTTCTGCAAGTAAACTAGTTAAAGTTCTAACAAATTCAGCTTAGTCAGCATAGGTTCCAGCTGGACACGAACCTGCGCTGACCAAAGTGAAATATTTCATGGTTCAAAGCATGTTCTAACAACTGGGCCACTGATCCATTCCATGGTACCGAATAGTAGATCACGTGACAACAGAAGCATGTTCTAACAACTGAGCAACTGATCAAGTAGAACACGTGACAACAGAAGCATGAAATACATAGACACATAGAAACAAAACAATACGGAATTGTAGAATAAACAAACGGAAACAACAATCGAAAAATATATTAAAGGATACCTAAAGAATCTATTTTTAATCTTCCCATGGTCAAATGCTCTTATCACTGACATGATACACAGTATACTCGTTATAATATACTGTAAACGACAAAATTTCACAGAGTTCTATCCCTTTATCCAGATTACCAAAACATTATAGACACGGTATATATTTGACCCTGCAATATATCGTTTGCTTTTATCTGAATAGATTGAAGGCCTTAAATCTCAGACCGTAATTTACTATTTTGTGAACTACAAGGTATGTAACTTGTGATAAATCAGCTTTGGATAATTTCTCTACAAACGTCGCGGTCATACTTCCTTCCTACATCACAAATTATAGCGGAGTTACTTCCCTTTTGCTGCATTGCGACGTCAAATCTCGATAAATCGTATACTTTTGTTCGGGTCTTTTAAAGGTTTGAATGAATTTTTCCATGTGTCTTCAATCTTTTATTTTACTTTAACAAGACATTTAATTGGCATGACGCCGCAAAGAATTAACCTGAATGGAAATGCAACGTGTGTACATTTAGTTTTTCAACATATTTTGTGAAATGCCAAATACTTAATCTGAATGGAACCACCGAAATTAATTTATGACTCTTAAAGAAAAAAATGACGTCATAAGTAGTAAATCATGACGATCTACATTACATTGTTTTTTATGATCCCTTAATATCACACATTTGAATCATCATCAAACTGTAAGCGACAGTCAACATCTTTATAGGGGTTAAGCAAAATCTATAATTAGCTTTCCGAAAAACGACACACTTTTGTCTTCCTGTAAACGAGGAATCTACTATTGTTTTTCTCAAATTCAATGCATAAACGTTTCTTAATTTCCAGGGGCAGAAGTTTTCAGTATTTCGTCAAATGATGAACATAATGTGTCCTCTAACTGGGAACATACATTTTAAATTACCAATAATTATTCTACACCTGTTTAGTTTATCCTTGAAAAGTTCAAAATAAGACACTAGGGGCCAGTTTTACGAAAGGTCGTAAGTCTTAAATCCTAAGTCTTAGTCCTAATTGTCATGGAACTGACCAATCAACGATGTGTTGCCATGGTAGTTAGGACTAAAATTAGGATTTACGATTTACGACCTTTAGTAAAACGGGCCCCTGGTTCTGTTCTCGTTTGACTTCCAGAAATAGAATAAGGTGTTTTACGTCTAGTAATTACAGACAAAGAATTCTCTTGAACAATAAAAATGGACATCTTTCAGAAGCAATTAAAATGGAAAGAGGCTTCTATCAAGGCGATCCTGTCTCCCCATACATTTTTATTTTTATTCTGTGTGCAGAAATACTTTCAATATCTGTACAAAACAATGATAAAATTAAAGAAATTGGGGACTTCGACTTATGAATGGTGATCATTAAATCTAAAATTTACTCAATGCACTACCCCCATAACAAAAAAAAAAATTATTGTGCGTGATTGTGTAAACGTATAGGTGCTGGGATTATGACTTAGAATCTAATCGACTTAACATGTAGATACAATGTATTTATTTTATATTGAGAGAATAAATCCAAACATTCTGCAGAAAAATCGTAATCCAAGCCTCTATACGACTGACTAGCTCTTCTGCATATCACGACATCGCCGATTTACGATATGCAACCAAAAAATATTGTGCATGGATGTTTACAATATTAACAATATGACAATTAAAATGTTGAAAATAGTATGAAATAAAATAATAAGATTTGTTGTGGTAAGGTTATTTATTTACATGTAGATATATGCGTAAATGATACTAAAGGGAGCTAAAAATAAAATGTCCACCACATCAAATTCATTACAGTGACAAATTCGATATAATGTCATTCTTACGGGAGTACAAACATGGTCGTTGTAAAGAGGAACCACTCTCTCTCTTAAAAGAAATTCATCAAAAACAAAAGGTGTTTGGATCGGTGGTAAGATATTTTCAAATGAAGTTTACCATCATAATCGCTGGAAAATTGACTTGGGATCAACTTATTTTGGAATGTTAGGAGTAAATTTCTATGAAATCCGAAAAAATGGTTACAAGACAATTAAGAGTTTTAGGAAGGAATATAGTTATTAAAACATTAATAATACCAAAATTGACATATCTTTTTATTTCTTTACCAAATCCAGATGTAAAATATATAGTAAATCATCAAAAATTATCATTTACTAATGGGGGAATCGAGATGCTTAATATAACAAAGTTAATTGTGACATTAAAATCACTCGAATAAGGAGAAATATTTACATTTTTAGCAGAAACCAGATGGACACAACGCTTGGAACCAATATAACTAAAATGATTTTGTAAAATATTTGTAATTTTGGAAGCCATTTTCTCACTGTTGAAACTAGAGAGGTTAAAATATTTTACAATATATTTAGATATTATCTGGAAACTGGAAAGTTTAATAACATTAAAATGTAAACAAGTCCCTTCATCAAGGTATATATATATATATATATATATATATATATATATATATATATATATATATATATATATATATATATATATATATAAACACATTTTTTCGTGAACGATATCATATAGAATGTTAATACAAACTTTTTGGAATATGCATCATTTACAAATTAACTCTAGAAAGAAATTTATTCGGGATCTTAATATAAACAATGATACACCTGATAATTATGTTGATCCTATCATACTTTTGGTCTTAAGACTAATTTTAAGAGTTAATAAATTATGTACAAATATACAATGTATATGAATTATTAAATTTTAAAGACTATCATAGGGTGACAAGAGTGAGTATAATTTTTTTTCTACATATTTCATATGAATTTGCAAAATTTTCAAAACATTCATGTTGGTAAAACTTGTACCATAAAACTAAAAATATTTAAATATTATAAACATAATACCAAAGTTATAATGCAAAGACGATATCGTTTCTGTCAATTAGTCTTCATAGCTCCAATTTATAAAGTATATGTATTTTCTAAAGAGAAAGTAACATAGGTGTTGGAAGCTAATTGAAAGTAGGGGGGCTAAACCAACTTTAAACACACACACATCAGAAACGTCTGGCGGCGAAGCCCCAATTTTCAACAAGTATGTCTACCTTAGCTAAAAAAAGGGGGGGGACTAAGTCCCCTCCCCGGTTTCGACACCTATGAGTGGTATTATACAAGGCCAAATATTATCTCTAAAAGTATAGCTGTAAGCCATCTAAGAGTAACCACTGAAAAAATGACTATCTTAGCTTTACAATTTTTTTTTTAATTTAAATGGTGAGAACACAGTTTCATTGTGTATCAGCTCATAATGTTAAAATTTCCTTTTTTCAAGATTCAGGAATGTTAACAGAAAATTAAATTCCATATGTCATAAAATCTTAGTAACAGATATTGTAAATTTAAAATTAGATTAAAATTTGTAACCTACAAAACTCGTGAGTACTTTAAAACAAAACAGTTGAAATTTACATCACAACAAACACATAAACGTCAAAACATTAATTCTTGATAGTGAAAATTTTATTGAAATTGAACAGGAAATGACCGTGTAATATATTTTTTAAATAATGCAGTTTTACATGAAATATATAGGGAAAAATAAAAATTATACTCACTTCTGTCACCCTGCAGTATATACCAAAAGCATAATTACGATACAGAGAGTTAGATTTATATATATATATATACTACGTTTCAAGTGTACAAAGGATACCTAAACACAATGGTTCCGATTTAAAATATGACACAGATATCTTGCAACAAACACATTTCTATATAAAATCAATTACATTAATTCAAACGTATGTAGCTTTAGTGCGAGTACACCAGAATGTTTAGAACATGTTCTACACAATGCAAAAACGATGGACTTCTATTCACCATAAAGGTTTAGGGAAATTTGATAATGATTTATAGTTAAATCGAAATTTAGTTTTATTTGGGGAACATTTAACTAACGAAAACAAAGTAAAAAATTTGTTTTAAATATTAATCAAATGATCTACGGAATGAGAATGCAGAAAATGATACCAAATATTTAATTTATGGGGAAAATGATGAAAGAAAAATTAAATATTCAAAGATTCAAACCCCTTAAAGATTGTAAATATGATGAATGTATTTCGCTCAACATGAATGACTTTAGTTGATTAACAGCTATTTCTTTATACCAATACTAATGTTTATACTAATTTTTTTACTTCAAATATCCTATCTATATAATGTACACACACACACACACACACACTCTCTCTATTTCTCTCTCTCTCTCACACACACACACACACACACACACAGAGTTAGTCTAACTTACTTTGTTAAATTAGGATCTGAACTGACATCTGAAAAAAGGATAGACCTTCTTAACCCACTACATTCTCTATTCTCTCTTTCAATTGTATCCTCTTCCACTTTAATTGTACTTTATATCTCCGTTTTTAGTATACCAATATAAAATATTATCTATATTTAGAACTGGTCTATCTCTTTGTCCTCACATGTAAAGATTATATGGTATCCCCTCAATAATCGATAGACGTAATTATTTTTATTATACATCATCATTATACCTTATTATTATCTTTACTTCTGATTAGTCAAAATCGTATCACGTAATCTAACACAAAAATTGTAGATTCAAGGAATTTGTATCCTGTGATAAACTTTTTAGTATGTTTTTATTTCATTCTTTAACGGGTCTGAATGAATTTTACTATATAATTTTATATCCAAAATCTAACACTGTAATTTTTCGTTTCGTGCACCGCATCCCGTAAGAATCAAACATAATGAATAATGACCGTCACAGGTAAAGGGAGATAATTCGATGTAAAAAAAAAATTGTATACCTGTATTTTGTAAAATACTTTATTCACAGTTAACTTTTTGTCATTTCGAAAAATGACACAGATTTGTCTTCCCCTGAGGAAACGAGGAACCTACAGCTGTTCTTCTCAAATTCAATGCACAAAGGTTCCCGAATTCCAAGAGGCAGAAGTCTGGCAAGTTTTCCATCTTTGGTTAATTGATGAATATTATGTGTACTCCAACCGGCAACATAGATATTTCCCTCGGGATCCAGTGTATTCTTGTTTGGATGTTTTAAGTTATCTGCAGAATATTTGAACTTGACATTACCCTGTATGTCAATACACAAGACGCTGTCCCTAATGTTATCCGATAGGTATATATTGTTTGTGTCAACAGCCGCTACAGAACGTAAATAACCCGCATCAATGTCAATCGCCTTTATAAAACTTCCATTTAGATCAAGTATGTTTACTTGTTTACGGTACGTCACTAGTAGATTTTGATCTAGGACACATATCCCTCTACATTCATCTTTCATATCCACAGTTCTTAATAGTTTCATTGACGGAGAGACAATATCGATTTCTATGTATGCAAGTTGTTTCTTCACCGTCATTGTTACTACTGCTGTGTTTTGTGATAAAAGTGCCACATCCCAAGGTTTTGATGACAAACTTAAGGACGATAAGAGAGTCAAGCTTTCGTTCAATAAAGTGATAGTATATGATTTACAATCAACAATAAGACAACATTTGTTTTGCAAGAATACTGCACCTGATATTATGCGACATTGTGAGAATGAACCAATGGGTTTTGGTGCTGCAGACAGGAAGTCAGGAAATGAGGTTTTGAAAACAGGTGATTGTGCTTCCATTTTCTCTCGTTTAATGACTCTGCCGAGCGATTCTATTTTCGTTTCGAAATCTTTGGCCCATTCAGAAATTTCGAGGTTGACATCGGAGTCTTTGAACCTTGCTGTATCTGATTTCAAGAATTCTTTCAAATAAGTCTCGTTTGACTTTAGATGTTTCAGCTGAATAAAAATTATATCATCCGAGATTTTCTCTCTCGCAACTTTCATGATCTGAGCGCAATTATCTGCGATACCCTTTCTTCGTTTGAACGTCTGCTCTTGAGTGTTAATTGCATCGATTTGTTTCTGACATTCTGATGATTCTTCTTGATGTAGTTTCTTTTCTAACTTATCTAAATGCTCATTTATCAGTCTTCTAATATTTTTAATTTCATTTTCCATTTTTGATTTGCTATTCCGGAGGCTTTCCTTTTTCGCGAGTCTGATATCTATATGATCCTGGAGTTCTTTACTAAGGCGCTGAAAAGATTCTTCTAATGACCTAAATTCTGCCGAGTCCCGGATCCCTACTGATGCTTTTTCGATTGGTTTTGTATTTGCACATAGTTTATGATTATCAAACATACAAAGTACACAACATGGCGATTCATGATCGAAGCAATAAATCTCTACCTTTTTGCCGGCATGTTGAGAGCAGTATATATCAGACGACGTGTGAATGTTACCTCTCTGTGATACATCCGTCAACGAAATTATTAGATGATCCATAAATACTTTAATTCCAAGGTGAATGCTTCTGCATGTTGTGCATAAGGCTTCTGCACATCCATTACACCAATGCTCAGCTGCGTTTGTGTTGTTGGCACGTAAACACCAGTCACACATCTTATCCTTTTCTGTTGCCTTTTCGCCTTCTAATAAACTTAATATCAAACTATTAACGGGGAACAGTTCAGCCCACTTCTCCAGCGATGTTTCATTTCGAGGAGCAGACGTAAATATTCCACACTTGGGACATAGAAAGCCAGGTGTATCAAATTTATTTTTGTCATACGAGTTAGTAATATGCTTGCTGAGACACGACTCACAAAACGTATGTAAGCAAGGCAAGTGTTTAGGTTTCTTAATTTTCCCTTCACAAATAGAACAAACAGTTAAATCACTTCCTGATATTTCCAGACACATCGCCATTTCTATGTTGCCTGTAGATTTACAATTAGAATTACTCAACAGGTATTTCACTAATATTCTGAAATACACGTAGTATATACGTCCAAAGAGTTACATTTTTTGTGGTAATGGTGTATGATCGAGGTCCAGCTAATATATCTTTAAACGTCACACTAAATCTAATGTAGGCTATCTGTGACGCTTTGTTCTATATACAGACACACGGATTTCAGTGATAAATTATCTATGTGCGTGTATAGGTATGATAACAAATGAAAAAAATACCTATACGTTAAATGTAACAGGTTTTAAATATGAAAGTAAATGTAAACAAACTGTGTAAAGGAATTTTCGTGTTGACGAGCCTTATTATAAGAATTAAAACGTTACGTTATATTGCGGAAGTATGACGTCACTGTTAAGACCACAACAATGCGTTTAAGATACACGTGGATTACGTTGTACTGTGTATATAGATACAACTATTAGAAGTCACTATTAACAACACGGAATCCGTTTTAGATACACGTCGATTACGTTGTGTACTGTGTGTATAGATATAGCGTAAGTATGATGTCACTGTTAAGACCACGGAATACACGTGAATTACGTTTTACTCATTGGATATAGATACAACGTAAGTATGAAGTCAAGATTAACAACACGAAATCCAGTTATTATACAACGTAAATATGAAGTCACTTTATTGTGGATCATTGACAATCTAAGCCTGGCACGGGAGGTCTGTACTACAACACCGGACTAAATATGATCTGTATAAATCCTGGTCCGGAGAGTCTATGCCACAATACCGGACTAAATATGAACAGTATGAATCCTGGTCCGGAGAGTCTATGCCACAATGCCGGACTAAATATGAACAGTATGAATCCTGGTCCGGAGAGTCTATGCCACAATACCGGACTAAATATGAACAGTATGAATCCTGGTCCGGAGAGTCTATGCCACAATGCCGGACTAAATATGAACAGTATGAATCCTGGTCCGGAGAGTCTATGCCACAATGCCGGACTAAATATGAACATATGAATCCTGGCCCGGAGAGTCTATGCCACAATACCGGGGTAATTCACGGTTGACATAATACTGGTTTGTACCGGATTAATTATAAACAATAGAATCATGACGTTAACAATGGTTACAGTCAGCAGTGTATTAAAGGAACGAACACACCGTAATATTGACCAATAAAACAAATGAATTCACAGTTTTAATTTGTTAGAACATTTTTATATCTACAATAACTCTCGATTTTTATACGGTAAGTCTCTTTTATTTCGCGTAACCTGTCACCGGTGGGACTCGAACTCACGACCTCACGATCAAGAGTCGTGCGCGCTACCGACTGGTGTCAGGCCGGCTCCTTACTGTTGGGGGACAGGTCCCGGTTACAATGTACTCGAGAAAGCAACTATCACCATCACCATCACCATCACCGGCCTTCTGCAAGTAAACTGGTTCACAAAATCAGCTTCGGCTCCACCGGATCTCGATCCCGAGCTGTCTAGAAGTGATTTAAGAGTACGTCACCGAGACCGAGATCATGTGCATTACGTCGAATATAAGAGGTATATCAAAGTATTATCTGGTTCATTGTTGTTCAACTGTCGATAGAGTTTATGTCAATACAGTCCGTACAATATCATCAGCGATCTAAGCCAATGCCCGGAAAGTCGGTTTAATAATTAGACCAAGATTGAATTTTCTAATTATAAAGCCTATATCAATTGTGCATGTTGTTCAGAAATAAACCACCGGTCATGTGCATGTGCTTTATTTTTGTTTTACACAGTATTTATAGTTTCATAGTTTATATCATGTTTCTGTTGTTCTATTTCTTCTGTTATTTTCATTACAATCATAATTATAATGTAATAATGGACGCGTGAACTATGTCCTCAAAGATTATAGAGCTCACCTCACAGCAACATTTTACACCCACATTCACTTGGAGTCAACCAGTTGTAACCACAGTATTGGAAATTGGTCAAGTCCAAATCAGGGTCAAAATATAAGAATAACCCAGAATTTGAAGAATGACATGGGCTTAGAATTAGATGATATATACACCATGCAGAATTTGTTGATGTATGGGCAGTTGACGTAGGTTTTGAAGTTTGAATAGTATTTTACGCCACACCCAACAATTTTTCATTGTACCCGTGAAGAGACCATCAGCCTTTCGCAAGTGAACTGACAAACTTTATCACAAAAAAATCAACTGAAGTACAAGCAGGATTCGAACCGCGGTGACAAGAAGTCAAGAGACTTTACAAAGTTCAAACCTAACCCCAACCAATCTTTTTAACCAAAACATTCAAAATTGCCAAAATAGTCCAAAAATGGGTAATTCTGAAAACTTACAATAATCTAGCATGTAATGAAAAAAAGCATATGGGTGATGCGGAAGTATTTCTCATTTGGTCTGATTCTGACCTCACTATCCGTATGACCGGTCAACAGGGGGTACTTATTTCAACTTTGGTCTGATAGTGACCTCACGAGGGGGGTGTCCGGTCGACACGGGATGCCTTTTTTTTTCAAGATGACACCTGATCCCTGGGTAAGACATGTCATCGTGTATTAAAATCGAAAATTTTCATTTCCATTTCTCCGAGGTGGATTCACATATTTCCGTTGATTCTAGGGCGGGAGTCTTGACTTCAAGTTTAAAATTTCTCCGTCTTTTTCTGAATTCAGTTTTGTGTAATGATTCAGTTCCTCACGATGTAAAATATATGATTTGAGTCGATAATCTCCTGTAAATCTAAAATGCGCTGAGAAAATGCATGTTTTTGTGATTCTAAAGATTTAACATTGAACTCCAGACGGTATATTTGCCCTAATAGCAGTTCCTTCTGGTGACTAGGGTCGTTTAGTTCCTAAGAAGATTTCGTAAATTGTTTGCTTACGACTTTCTTTAGATCTTTTCGCCAAAATTTGAATCTTTTGTTTTAAATCCGTTTCTGTTTTCACTTTCTTTTTAGCATTTTCCGTCAGAATCTGATTAGTCCTAAATAGTTCATCGCACTTATGGTTTGTCATTTCATAGTGAGACTGAAACCACTCCTTTTTAAATGTTAAATTTTGATTTTTCAAGACTAAATCCTTTAATTGTTGCTCTTCAATCTCCACACTGCAGATGCTGACCAATTCGTCCAGAGGACCTCACTGAATAGAATATAAAAACCTCAGATACCAAAGTGTAAATCAATAGAATGTCCAGGACATAGATACAAATCCGATAAAAAAATGGACAAACACGGACCTCTGGAAACCAAGAGGTGGGATCAGGTGCCATGGAGGAGTAAGCATCCCCTGTCGACCGGTCACACCCGCCGTGAGTCCACAGTCAAGTCCAGTGAAACACGTGAGGAGTGTATCCTCGTCACAATTGGTACAGACGTCTCAACAACCGCCAACGAAAAGGCAACTCAACATTTCACTTAGTGAAACAGAGTAGTCGCAAACAAGACTATTATACCGACCGTAAAACTTGCGGAACGTTGACATTAAACGCGGTTTTCGATATCCCTGTGTCAATAATTTGTCAGTGAGTAGTTTACCCTCTGTATATGAAATCTTTAGATGTTGTGCATATGCCCTGGCATATCGGATCATTTTGTGAAATATAAAACTCCATATGCAGGTGACTGAGGTATATTACTACTTAAATATGGAAAATTGACGATGGGAAAGCCAAAATCGTCGCGTTTATCGTATAGCTTCGTAGCTAATTTCCCGTCTGTGTTTATGTTAAGTAAAATGTCTAAGTATGAAGCGTGTGTGCTTGATTCTGTTGTATCTTTAATTTCTAGTTCGCTGGGATATATCGCATTGACATATGTATGAAAAATTGTCATTATTAATTGACAAAACGTCATCGATATATCTAAATGTCAAATTAAAAGACACCGCTAGCTTTTTCTTCTTTTGATTCAGCAGTTTCTGAATGAAGTCTGCTTCGTATGAATAAAGGAACAGGTCGGCCAATAAAGGAGCACAATTTGGTTCCCATGGGAATGCCGACAGTTTGTTGAAAGACCACGTCTCCGAACATTACAATATATATTGTCTATTAGAAATTCCAGCATGTTTTTTTATATCAACTTCAGTATTTTATGTGTAGAATCAGAGTGGTGTTTGACAAAATAAGTATCCTGATAGCCAATCACTAAATATTTAAATTTTCGGGTACCACCCTTTAGTGAAAAAGCAGTTTGTCTATGATGCTGAAAAGTCTTTCTTTTAATTTTTCATGAGGAATAGTAGTGTAAAGAGTAGAGAAGTCATAAGTTTTGATGCTGTGAATTCGAGAAAAATTGTGTGCCTTCAAATTTTCTAAAAGCTGTTTAGAATTTTTAAGTAGCCACATCTGATTTACACCGCTTCTGGAATAAGCAACTGTACAGTATTGTTGAAGTTTCTCCTTAACGGCTGTCAATATCTTGGTAAGGAGTAAAGATAAAGGTTTGGTAGAACATTTGCTGGATCCTGCTATGTATCTTTGCTTATATGGGGTTTTATGAAGTTTAGGTATCCAATATAAATATGGCAGCTCGAATCTCGGTATCCGTTGTAGGTATATCAAATGAGCGTAATACGGATATGTGATTTTGAAGGATTTCGTCCTTTGAAAGTGAGCTACGTGTATATGTAGGATTACCAGAAATCATATTAAACCCAAGTTCCTTCTAATAAACAATTTATAGTAATGCGCCTTACAAATAAAAACTATATTATTTGAGGCTTTGTCTGCTGGTACCAGTACATATTGGTCATGCAACCTATCCAGTTTCAGTAACTACTTCTGGATCATTAAAACACAGAGGGATAACGTGTTTTCATAGTCCCTTTAAGTTTTTGAATACGAGATTTTATCAACCATCGTATGGCTTTCAGCCATTCAGACAAAGTGTCTGGTTCTTCGTCTTCATGTTTGGCCCATCGTCTGGCATAATCTTCGACAGAATCCATAACTAAACTGAAATTCTGACGCCAATTAAAGGAACGGGCTTCCCGGTATTTAGGGCCCCTTAAAATAAGATTTTTGAGGCTTTCATTTTCAACAATAGAAACGTCGCCGGTAATGACATGCCCGATAGCATTGTATTTGAAAGGAGATGAAGCACATGAACATGTGACAGTGTTGTGTAGAAGTGAACTTGAAAGTGCCAATCAGTCACAGATAATAAAAACTCCAATTCCATTAGAATGCGACAAATTAGATATAAAAATTATCTCTACATGAAGAACAATTGCGAATCCCAAACGGGATGGGACCAGGTGTCCGGGAGGAGTCAGCGTCCCCTGTTAGCATGCCACACCCGTCGCAAATATTACATGACCCAACCGAGTTCGTTGAAAAACGCTAATTTCGGGGAAAATGTCATCAGCTAGTTCCACATCTGTTTGGCGAAAGGGAATCGATGTATATGATCATGCTTCAGTATATTGTCTAACATTCCTGAGAAGGGATTTCATGTTCTTTAACAAGATACTCCCTTAGTGACGATTTCAAACGCTCAACAAGATAATATAGTATATAGTCTATTATATAGTCTACAATATTTACAAGCATGGCTCCCAAGAAAACAGCAGACAGCAGGGTGATGATATATTTGTGATCTCTTTCTCTCATATGCCATGTTATATCTATGGCACGCCAGATGCAAAATAGTGAGTTAAACCTCTCAGTAAAATTTGTTTTTCTCCAGTTTATCATAGTTTTTCCCGTAACCCGCATTAACTGGAGAAAAGCTAGGTTTAAATGAGAAAAACTAGGATGAACTGCGCCAAAATAACATCAGTTCTCATTGTTGTCTTTGTTGTTTCGCAGTTAAACCTAATTTTTCACTGTTAAACTTGGTTTTTCTCGAGAGAAACTAGGTTTAACTCATATTTTGTAATTTTGCCGCAGTTAAACCTAGATTTTCTCAGTAAAACCTCTTTTTTCCAGTTAATGTGGGTTAGTCGAAAAACTAGGTTTAACTCATTAATGTGATTTCGGCGTGCCATGTTGATATTATCACTGTATGCCAACATATTGATAATGTATTGAGAATTGCATATTTTCCCTCAAAACGTAAGGACTCGTATTTAAGACGTAACTAATCGTAACAACACGTAAACAAGCCGTAAATAACTCGTAAACGCTTAAACGAATCGTAACATTCCGTAGTATTCTCGTAACAATCCATAAAAAGCCCGTAAAATTTCCGTAACTTGCTCATATTTATCCGTGGTAACTCGGAGCAAATCGTAGAATTTTGCCGTAAACACATCGCAATATATCGTTATAAACCTTAAACAACTCGAAATAAATTGTAACAACTCTTTATAGCTTGTAAAAATGGCTAAATTGTTAGGATCCGTGTACTTGTACGACTTTATACCATACGTAAGCATTCGTAAGAAAAATCCGTTTATGTGAAGAGGATATTAGTCTACGTCAGAACTAAGGATTTATGCAAAAAGACCAACACTTTATGGAGAGAAACATTTAAAGTAGATTTATATATATATATTTAAAAAACTTTAAAATGTCGAGACGTTGACAGAGATGGGTCGAGAGTGCAAAGACCGACAACTCTGTGTAAGAGAAGAGCAGCAACTACCAGGGGCGGATCCAGGATTTCATGTCAGCGGGGTACAAAAACATAAAGAAGTCCTGTTGCAGCCGCTAAGATGTTGGTAATTTATTTATTTTCCATCTTGCTATAGAAGAATCATGTTCGAACTTTTTTTCATTTGCCAGGGGTTTTACCAAAACAAAGAGAACATGATTATTTATTATCACTTTTGGCAAAACGCCTGATAAATAAAAAAAATGAGAAAAAGACAGGGAAACTGCAGAGGTGGGATCAAGTGTCATGGAGAAGTAAGAATCCCATACATGTCGACTGGTCACTCCTGCCGTGAGTTTTCAGATAAAATTAAGTTTCAATGTTTTCCTGGCTTTAGTAGGTCACTGAACCAGTCTTATCCAGGACCAATCTCTTACACAGAGTTTTTGGCTCATGCACATTGTTGAGAAGTGCAAGGACCGACAACTCTGTATATAAGATTGTTCCAGGACATTTAATATTTCCGTTTCATTATCTACAAGTTGAGGTGAAGGATGGGTAATACGGTTTCCTCCAATAGGAAGTGCCATCTAATGCCAACATCCAGGCCACCAAGAGATAGTTATAAAAAAAATTGTTTAAATTTTTTCTTATTCGTTGTAAAATAAACAATTTAAAATTTTTACTGCGATTTCAGTGTCTGCATCTCGCTGTCAATGACGTTTGGTGAACGGAATTTTGAACGATATAATTCATATGTCTAAATAGAAGACAAATGTTGTTTGTATCAAGTTATATACCCCCGTTGTAATCAAGTAATTATCGATAACACAAGTTAAAGCGAGATAAACTATGTCCCAATATTTTTTTGTCCCCTGACATGTAATGAAGAATATAAAAATTTCAGTTTGTTTGCCGGTGAAGGGCTTCAAATTTTGACCTATGCTCGGCACTTACGGCCATTGAGCAGTAGGGTTCTTTAACGTGCCAACACCTACTGTGACACGGGACCTCCAGCTTTTACTGTCTCATCCGAAAGACAGGAGCGTATCCGGGTTGGTAACCATTTCACAAAAAAATTTCAGATACCAAAGTATAAATCAATAGAATGTCCAGGACATAGATACAAATCCGGTAAAAATGGACAAACACGGACCTCTGGGAACCAAGAGGTGGGATCAGGTGCCATGGAGGAGTAAGCATCCCCTGTCGACCGGTCACATCCACCGTGAGTCCACAGTCAAGTCAATGAAACACGTGAGGAATGTATCCTCGTCACAATTTGTACCGACGTCTCAACAATCGCCAACGAAAAGGCAACTCAACATTTCACTCAGTGAAACAGAGTAGTTGCAAACAAGAATATTATACCGACCGTAAAATTTGCTGAATATGATAAAATGTGTGTTCAAACACATTATCAGACACGTAAGATATTGTAAAAGATCCTCTTTTTGAAGTTTTAATAGAATTTAAGTTTTCCCGTACCTTAAAAATTTCTGTATGCAATGACCATTCAGATAAACTCTTTTGCCATATCAAATGTACATTACATCGTAATTCGGTTACGGGACATCGGTCCTTTACGCGCTCGGACTATGTTAAAGTCGTTCGATTTTTATGTATTCTAAAATTAAGGGCGTGATTTTTATTGGAAAGCCCATGTATCATGTAAAATATATACTTTTAAGTGCTATTTTAAATAACTGAAGACAATTGGATGAACTAAAAAAATTGTTTACCGATCTTTAATGTTACCTTGAATGCTGACGTTGACAAAATCAAAACAGTGAAAAGTATGTGTATCTCACCGGGTAAAGACCACTGACCTTCCGCAAGTAAACTGGCAAACTTTCCCACATAATTGGAAATGACCCTAGCCGGATTCGAACCAGAGGTGATTTAGAGTGCAATGCTCTAACCACTCGACCACGGAGGCCCCTTCCAACATTAAAATTATCACACAAACACACACACACACACACACACACACACACTACTAAATGGTCGTACTTACCAAGAATAGGTTAAAATTTGAAGCCATTCACCGGCATTTGGTGACGTCTTTATATGAGTGAAAGATTCTTGATTGGGACATTAAACGAATATATAAAAACAAACAAATAAACTGATGTCTGTGTTGTACATGTTAAATCTCGTATTTTCATTGGATGAGAGTAATTAGTACGAATGTTTGAATGAAATAAGGTCTTACAACCTGTTAGATGTAAGAAAAGAATACCAAATAAGTAGTAATAGGCAGCTCCATGGCACGCATTTTCAAATTTGACCGCTAGGTGGCGCCACCAGTCACAATATCAATTTTTTTTTTTATAAGTTTAATACCCCGCTGAAAACATTTTTAGATAGTCGCCAGAGGATTAGGGTCGTCCCTCTGTGACTATGTACAATACATAAGAATTAACTGTGAAAACAATAATGTTTAAAACACTGATAACTTTGGAACGTTCATAACTATGAAACAGTCTTGAAACACGCAAACAAACTTCGTCACTTTTTCTCATTACTGGGGTTGATCTTGCCCATATAGTACAGAGCAAAAAAAAAACCCAGCTTTTGTCCTAGATTGGTCGGTTCGGATTCCTTGATGCTATGAAACTTATTAACTTAATATCATTTTGATAGTACAAAAATCACATCATCACTTCTGTTTGGTTTCCACTTTCACATTCTTGGTTGATTTTCCTCCCATTATAAGGATCAAGTTGGCGTGGCTCCTGTTGAAGTCTGTTAGGGACATTCATAAGCCCAATGACCTGACTGATGACATTTATGATATTATGTATTGTTTGTCGTATAGCTTAGTTGCCAATTTCCCGTCTGTGTCTATATTAAGTAAAATGTCTAAGTACGAAGCGTATGTGCTTGATTCTGTTGTATCTTTAAGTACTAGTTCGCTGGAATATATCTCATTGACATATGTATGAAAATTGTCATTATTAATTGACAAAACGCCGTCGATATATCTAAATGTCAAATTAAAGGATACCGCTTACTTTTTCTATTTTGATTCAGCAGTTTCTCAATGAAGTCTGCTTCGTATGAATAAAAGAACAGGTCGGCCAATAAAGGGGCACAATTGGTTCCCATAGGAATGACGAACGCGGTGTATATGTGTAGAATCAAAGTGGTGTTAGACAAAATAAGTATCCTGATAGCCAATCACTAGATATTTAAATTTTTGGGTACCACCTTTAGTGAAAAAAACAGATGTCTATGATGCTAAAAGATTTTCTTTTAATTTTTATGTGGAATAGTTGTGTAAAGAGTAGAGAAATCATATGTTTTGATACTGTGAATTTGAGAAAAATTGCGTGCCTTCAAACTTAATTATGCTATCAGGGGAATACCCCACCATCTAATCAATGTTCATTCACTATAAACCACAACCTTCCACTTCCGGTCATAGATACGCCTCCAAACTCAACGATTGACTCTTTCTTCTTATTGCCATGACAAAATGACCTCACTTCCGGTATGACGCAATTCCGGTATGATATTGTTCCGGTATGACGTCACAAATCAGAAACCACTGGTGGCGCCCCCTACGGGTCAAATTTGAAAATGGGTGGACTGGAGCTGCCCATAAATACTTAAATACAACTGTAATACGAATTCTTTTAAATATTACGAAATTATTGGAAAAGATAAATCTAACTGATAAATTTTATTTTTATTTTAAACAGACACTATGAATTTATTTACTTTACTTTTATTACTTTATCACATACACTGCACTTCTAATATGTAGCATTTCTTTCGTTCTTCGGTTATGTGTGTGTGTGTGTGTGTGTGTGTGTGTGTGTGTGACAATGTGTACGTTTTTCATGTTGTACTGATGAAGGGACATGTCGTTCCGAAAATTTGACTATTATTTTGTCCGCGTCGTTAGTCATTTATTTAGTGCTTTATATATTCTTTTCTTGACTTGTATCTATTGTTTAGATCCGACACCTTAGGATATATTGTGTTGTTGGTTTTAGTGTTTTGTATATTTACTTTAATAAGTATATATATTTTTATTTATAAATTATTTTGTTAAATGATGACAGCGACATATAAAGCTAATATTATCTTTATATGTCGCTGATGATGATATAATATCTTATATAAATTAAAAATCTTATTTTGTCTCTGAAGAAAAGAAGACCCCGTGACATCCTCAACAGTGGCATAAAAATGATATCAAATGATATGGATGGCATATAAGATTTTTAGGGTAGACCACAGAAATGTATTCTTCTAATATTTAAATCAGGATTGACAGTTTATGATGATATGTGATATTTTCCCCCATTTCTCTTAAATCCAATATTTTTTCAAAAGAGATCGTACGTGGAGAGCTAAAACTTTCAAGTGGGGTCCATTGATCCTCTGGTTACCTCTAAGTTTGTCCTCTTATTTTCAGCGTTACATTTTGCAGTGTTTTGTTTGAGAACATCGTATAGATTTGGTTTATAATATCAGCGATATCTATCTCTAAAGCCTTTTCTATATTACTCATAATACACACAACAGCTATAAGTTTCATAAAAAACACTGATTGTTTACTGTATGTGCACTTATTTTAGCGGTGTTCTTATATTAGCGCTCAAATTAATTGTGCTAATTCGCTAATATCTATCCATTCTGTCATTCTGCATACACGGCAAAACTAATGAAGTTATTAGTGCGAATTCAAGATTGCGCTAATAAGTCACTTACAGCGCTAAAATATGAGTGCGCTAATTTAAATACACATATTGTATGATACATACAAATATGTCATAAACAAACAATAATGTTCTCTAGCCATGATATGCCACATGGATAGTGTGACAAGTGCTTTCGAAATACGGAAAATGATGTCCGTTTTGGCTTTGGCATTTATATTCTGATTTACAACACCTATAAGGCCTAAATATCATTCTCCAGAAAAGATAGAAGCTTATCAGTGATTTACCATAATATACACCTGTTATATTTCATTAATTTTGATCGATACAACGGTGACTTATGAATGACTAAGTGAATACGGGATATACACCAAGTTATGGTGGTTCGTCCGTTTTTATATCAACTCGATCACCGGTTCTCCACTTCCGGTCTATTTATAAACTTTGGCCTGGACTTAGCTTAACTGCGGGTAATTCCTATTTTGACGCGCCCAAACTGCACGTAAGATGAGTGACACAGTCGGAACAAGTCAAGCACAGTCTGCTTCCAAGAACTGCACCGTCCATGAACAAGAAGAGCTGGATATGTACTGCAAGGACTGTAAACTACCGATCTGCATTGACTGTGTCAAACAGGACCACAAAGATCACGCATGGGACAGACTAAAGCGAGTGGCGCAACAGATTCGTGCAGTTAACTTGTCGTCTGAAAATAGCGCTAACAGATGTCTAAACGATCTTCAGAAGGTTCAGGATTTATTGAACAGCTTTGAAGCTGAAAACAGCGAATTATTTGTACAGAACTCTGAGAAGATAAAAAAAAGAAGCAAAGAGTTGGTTATGGCCGTGGAAAAAGAGGCAGATAAAATGATTGAGAAATTAAAAACAAAGATGATGACGAAAAATAATCAGTTACAGGTACAAAAAAAGAAAACCGCAGCCCAAATTGAACAGATACAAGATATGTTGAAGATGACAAAAGATCATGCAATGTCAATGTCTGATCATGTTCTCTTGGACGTTAATACAAAAAATGAAAAAGTTTTAGCTGAAGTCAATACTGAAGTACCAAAAAGAATAGATTTCATCGATACTTCTCACTATACCGAGGTAGACGTGGATAACAAGGTTTTGACTGCCATGATGGGGAGAGTACATGTAGGCCAAAGTGAGGAAACAAAATCACCTCAGCGGACTGAAGACCCACGTATTATGTGTACGTTGACACACATGTCGAAATTTACACATGGAACTGAGATTATACTCTCTGTGTTTCCCATAGATGATGATCACGCATGGGTTCACAGTGACATCTCTCAAGAAAACCACTTGGTGGATAAAACAGGACAGGTGATAAAAACAAGATCCCTACAAGGAAATTACTGTGCTTCCTTTTTCGTACAGGATAACGGAGATCAAGTGTTCACTTTTTCTAGGGCAAAAAAGATACAAAACATTTCTGCAGACGGCAAATTAACTACGCTTGTTGATACTACTCCTCTATACCCATGGGGGATAACAAAGACCCAAAATGGGGACCTTTTGGTGACTCTAACGGACAATTCGAAGACGGATTATTCACCAAACAAAGAAAGCAAACGTCTTGTTCAACTGATGTCTATTAGCGGAAAAGTGAAGAAAACATACAAGCATTCCAGAGATTCCAAGGAGGTTGGCCTGTTTACTTGGCCATTTCGTGTTGTACAGAACAACAATATGGATATCTGCATCGTGGATCAGACATCCGCTAATACAGGTAGATTATGCGTTCTGTGTGAAAATGGTGAGGTCCGTTTCATCTACAGTAAACAACATTCCAATAAGTATTTCCATATAACCGATGTCTGTTGCGATGAACAGTGTAATATTATCGTAATTGACTATTCTTATGATCTTGTTCATTTGTTAAGTCCAAGTGGACAGTTCTTGAAATATTTGTTGTCGAAAGACAGCGTGGTGTCTCCGTATTCTATAGCTTTCCGTAACAACATGCTCTGGATAGGATGTGCAACGGACGAAGATCAGCTGTATGTATTCAAAATGGAAAGGGTGTGACCCCAGAGTATAAGATAAACAGTTAAGACCGGAATACAATTCACAAGGATAGATGCTCAAATCCCACTCTCTAGCAAATTAACTTACTAAATGACATACTTATACAAAACAGTTGTATTTAAATTTGCTATTGTCTACCTGTATTTACACCTACAATGTACTTTATCTGTTATACAACCTTTTCCCGAATTAGTGTTGTCCAGAGAGGTTATTATCCAAGAGTCGGTGATACCGTTTTGAGAACAGTTTACATATACATGTACATTTTGTACAATGGAAAGGATCATGAAATATTTAATACAATATGTGATAAACTGTTGCTGTAAACCTGAAAAATACATAACATTCTAATCCGAGTATTTTCCATACCTGCTGTATGCTGGGATAATACATGTAGCATAATATATAGAATAGAATAGAAAAGAATATTTTTATTTCAAACAATGGGCTCTAAATGTACAGGGTGCATTATGAGGTTATAATACATGTACATGTAGTAAGCATTTGAACAAAAACAAAATAACAATACTGAGGCAAGCACTATTTGATTTATAGAATACATATAAGACAACAACAACAAAAACAATAACAACAAAAAACCATAAAAATAAATAATAATAATAAAAAAGTTGTCTTGTACATATTGTAATTTTGTAAACTTAAAAAGAATATACTAGGTAATACATGTACATACAAACTTAATTTACAGCTAATGCTAGATTTTAGATAACTGTCCTTTGACATATTGGTAATTTTTTAAAATTCCAGAAGTCCTCATTTAATATTTATGCATTTTGGAATTTTTCAAAATTATCAGCATTTCATAGGGCATAACCTTTAAGGAAGGGGATCATGAATTAGTTGAACATGATGGAAGGGGAAATAACTGTAAGAGCACGGCGCAATCAGACACACACACACATAGAGTGTACATGTATAGTCCCACAGAATTTTGTTAATTCAAAAATAGAGCGTGGTGTCAGCTACATGTATATGAGAATACTTACTAGCTACACATGTAGATCATATGTTTTTAACTAATCAAACTCCTAAAATCTAATATGTGTTGTGTACTGTATAACTGAGCATTAGTAAAACTTTTTTTTTACATTTATGTAGCTTAAATAACAAATATTGGCATATTATATGCAACACAATGTTGCATTTCAATGTCAACAAACAAAATAACATCTTGATATAAACTTTTAAATTGATTTGTTTGTTTGTTTGTTTGTTTATTGCTGTTTAACGTCCCCTCTAAGAATATTTCACTCATACATGTATATGGAGACGTCACCAAGTGCTGGTGGAGAGCCTCAAATTTTGGCCTATGCTCGGCACTTGCGGCCATTGAGCAGTGAGGGTTCTTTATCAAATCAACACCTACTGTGTGACAGGGGACCTCGAGTATTACAGTCTCATCCGAAAGACAGGAAACCAACCTGCCGCCGGTGGGACTCAAACTCACGATCCAGAGTTGAGCGCGCTACCAACTGAACCAGACCAGCTCGATATAAATTTAAACTATATGTTATACATGTATTCCTTTCGCAAATGTATCACATTTTCAGCCATGAAATATATACAAATATATACATGTACATCTACTCGTGAATTAAATTCAAGTTTATTGAATATATGTCGCTGGTGAACTATATTTATTATCTAAGCAGGACCTGGTCTATCCAAACAAGACACATTACCATTGGAGCAGTCGAACTGGTCCCTGTTGATCTGTCCCTGCTAATGGTTAGCTCGATTTATTTACCTTCACTTGGTTTCACTCTATAATCTAATGTAGAACGCAGCACAGAAAAAAATCTCCCATTTGGTTTATATCTTTAGCTGCCCTAGACAACAATTTACATAATTTACTTTTCAGTGTATTTAACCACTTAACTGCTGTCAAGTGGCAATCACTGGCTTACGAATGCTAACTGGACAAATTAAATGCAGAGTCAATGAATTCACACTTCATGATGAAATTGTTTTGTCCATGAATGCCAACTGAAAGCAGTTCAATGCTTACATTTACTTATTTCTTATGTTTTCTGACATTTTTTTTTTAATTTTCACCAAACTAGGCCTTTTCATTGAACTCGAGATGTCTTCATGTAACATTTGTGACTGGAGTGGGATGCCGACTCCTTCCGGGCACCTGGTCCCATCCCGTTTGGGATTTGCAATTGTTTTTCATGTTGACACACCATCTGTATGTCTAATTTATCGTATTCTAATGGATTGGGAGTTTCCATTATCCATTGGTACCGCTTAATTTTCACTTCGTAATCTTTCCAAAACTGACAATTACTACAAATATAGATTATCAAGAATTTCTGTTGAATTTTCCCTTTAACTCATTCACCGCTAAAGACGCATTAAATCACTGATTTAGAGAAGCGTCCATTGTTTTTCAGGGGTTGGGGAGTTAATACTGCACTAAAGGGGCTAGAGTGTGTATACTTAAATAATAAAAATGTAAAAAATGAACAAAAAGTATGGAAAATGTTTATTTACAGAAATGTGATTAAAACATATCTTGAAGAAATATACATTTAACAGAAATAGAGTTGATACTTGACAAGTGGATGATCGATTTAAACACTTCTACACGTAATTATAACTTGGAAATTACATTCTTTACAAATTTTATCAAACATACGTATATAGAAATACAAATGTTTTTCAAAAGTAAAACAGCACCTAGAAAATACGAAACTTCATTTGACCGCACCTAAAATACGAATCTATAACTGCACCTACGTAAAAAAAAGCTATCACAAAAGTCATTGCTATATTGAAGACATAAGTACAGTGCATGAAAGTCAAAACGTTTTTATGTTCTTCAGTTTATTCTTACTATAGTGCCAATTAAGACAGAAATCCACTTCACATATACTTTTTTATTACAAAATAAATAATAAAAAACAGAAAATACAGATACCAAAGTCTAGACTAAATGCACTTCTTTGATAAAAATCATACAGACAAATGCATAAGTGTAGTTAACAAAATTAAATTTGGCACCAATGGTGGCTTCAAGGAAAAAAATTGACTTCCAGGAAAGTGCTTGGGATTTCATGAATTTTAAATGACCTAAATATTTCAATTGACCTAAATATTTCAATTTACATGCTTGACTTTAATTCACTCTCTACCAATTAAAATTAAAGTTGCAGCTTGTAACAGCAAGTTTGATTGGTTAAACTTGGAGTACTGTTTGAAGCCTTAACTTGTTCACCCCTAAATACACATTTGGACTGGTCTAAGTCATTGATTTACAGAAGAGTCCATTGTTTTTTAGGGGGATGATGAGTTGAAAATGCTCTATACCTGGGGCCTGTTTTAAGAAAGGTCCTTAGTCCTAAATCCTAAGTCTTCATCCTAATTGTCATGGGACTGACTAATCAGCAATACGTTGCCATGGTAGTAACATGTAGGACTAAAAGTTAGGACTTAGGTTTTAGGACCTTTCGTAAAACAGGCCCCTGGTCCAAGAACTACAAAATATTTTAAAATGGATTCTAACTTTTGAATAAAATGAGTATAAATTTTTACAATATTGATAATTAAATATAAATATTTTGCAGGATTGTGTCCCTTGGGCGTCCCAAAATGACAAATTATTGAATTACCATTATAATGAAAAAAAAGAAGAAGAATTAAATACTTTTTTTAAAATTGAATTTATATTAGTATGTATACGTGTGAAGCAATGCTTTGTTGGAAGAATAATAATAAGAATAATAAAAACTCTCTAAACATATTAATTTTTTTAATATATTTAACAATCAAACTGAAATGCTAGACGTAGATAATTAATTAAGCAAGATTAATATATATATAGCCATTATAAGATATATGCCCAATGGGACCAATTAGTAGTCAAACTGATGTAAAACAGTTGATATTTTTTATAAGGCACAGTGGTAAAATTATTACAGATGACACTTATCAATATAATTCTGTTGCTAGGGTTACTGATAAACTGTTTACTTATATGGGTTTTTCTGGTTCATGTCTCATTGTCAACAGACTAGAATGGATTCTTGAAATATTTTCTGCCTGCTTGTTACATGTATTATCATTTTTCAGATAAGTACAAGTGCCTATGAAATACAGAACCTCTTTAATTTCATTTCATATGAATGTTTGGGAAGCAGAACTATAGTAATATGGTTTTATACGTTTTATAAGTTACGTTAATGCATCACATGATCAGTTGTTAAAATTTCATTGGATAACACTGATGTTACTCTGAACCAATGGTGCCAAATGCCAGGTACTATTATGACAAAAAATGCAGGCCACCATCACTTTTTGCTTGATAGAGTTATCTCCCATAACCAGAATCACCCATTATACTGTACAGGGCGATAGAGGACATGCAGGCAACTTTCTCTTTTAATCAGTTTAGGTTCCAGTGGGGCTCAAACCTGTGGTGAGCAGTGGTGTGAGACTTCATGGTTGAAAGCACGCTGCTAGGAACACTGCCAAGGAAGCCCCCTAGTACATACCTAGACAGACATTTATTCATTCACCCCTTAAGACAAATTTGAACTTGCCTAAATCATTGATCTATAGAACAGTTCATTATTTCTCAGGGGTTGATGAATAAACAGGTAAATAGAAAATGATCATGCACTCATGAAATATTGAGCAACAACATTTTTTTCATTCTTAACCTTTTCATCCCCAAATAATTTAATGGAATGCTCCTTTCTGTTGTATTAGATGGTATGTAGGGTTAAAAGGTTTAAAAGGCAGTAATATTTTATTGGATTCCTGGAGTCGGGTAAGTAAAAAAACTCGTACCTATAAAACTGTACCATAAAGCTCACCAATTAAAAACAAGCATCTGTATATAATACTGAAAATATCCAATAATTAAAATTTGTCCAACAACACAAATAACAAAAATTTAAAGGGGCATTGGCTGTATTTATCACAACAAAAATATTTCGATTTTTCTTCTTTCACTACTTGTACTTGATGTACCATAACAAATAAGAGCTATACAACGGCACAGAGAAATTCATATTCCTATATATTTTGTGCAAACAAGATCGGGTACAGTGCAGTATTCATATACAAATAGTAAGGTTGAGTTAATCATTTGAGAAAGTGTCAAACCTGGGTTTCTCAAGTAATTTTCACAAAATATATAGGAATTTCAGATTTTTATGCCTGTGTATATCTGTGTTACTGTACATCAGTCAAAGTGCATGTAGTTAAAAAGTTAAAAAACTGAAAATGACACAGCTAATGCCCTCTTTGTACTCAAATACACCATAACATAACAACCTGATAGAAAAGTAATTAAAGGCATGTTCCACAACAAGTACAATGTATAAAAAATATATCACACATTTCTAGTACAGAAAATCTACATCTCCAGACCTATTTCTAATAAACATATTCTGAGGGTACTGATAAATCAATACACTTTCCCATACTTTTGAAATTTAGGTGATTGGAATGCTATTACAAAACTTTATCCCATATACTTCAAGAGACAAATTTGTACTGGACTACATCATTGGTTTTTACAGAAGAGTCCATTGTTTTTGAAGGGTTGATGAGTTTACATATTATTGATCATTGTGGCAGGATTTATCAAAACATGAAATAAACATAAATTAGTGAAAATATGCAAATTATACATAAAAGTTAGCTTGACCTAAATAAATGAATTAACTGTTGATTGGCAGAACTATTAATACTATCTTTGAAATCACTTTACAAAAGATTATGGCAGGTAAATGGGTTTTGCATGGTAAACAAAAACCTTAAAACCATACTGTGAAATTTAGTGACTGGAAAGCCATTACAATATTTGAACCCATGTACCCTTATGGGTAACAATGGACTAGCTCCTCTGTAAATTAAAATGATCTACATCATTGATTTACAGAAGAGTTCATTGTTTAACAGGGGTTGATGGGTTAACTAAAACCTCAACTGGACAGACTGATAGAGGCGGACAAAAACTATAGTCTACACAACTGAACATTCAAATACTTAAGTTTTAAAAAATTAAATAACATGAGGCTTTGCCTCAAGATTAATTTTGTATTATGATTATCTTATGAAAAAGGTGCAAAATGGAATCTACTTAAATTACAAAAAAAAAACATTCATAAAAATCACCCTTGACAACTTATTTATTATTTTGGCAGGATTTATCAAAACATGAAATAAACATAAATAGTAAAAATACATAAAAATGTGCAAATTATACATAAAAGTGACATTGACCTAAATAAATGAATTAACTGTTGATTGGCAGAACTATTCAAACTATCTTTGCAGTCATTTTATAAAAGAATATGACATTAAAATGGGTCTTTCACCATAAACAAAAGCATTAAAAATAACAAAAGATAATATCTTATCTTAACCTTCAAAACCTACCAAATATAATCTCTTATACTTCAAAACCTACCAAACATAATATCTTTACTTAAACTTTAAAAACTACAAAAGATAAAATCTCAATCTTAAAATCCTACAAAAGTTAATAGCTTAACCTTAACTTTTATCACATAGAAATGAATGTACAGTATATCTGTTTTATTTGCGAGAAATTTATTTACGCGTTACTCCACGAGAGCTCTAAATTATCGCATAATGAAGTACCGTATGATAATAGTATGACAAAATGGGTAAGTTAAACTTCCAGCTTAATCCAATGTATCATTTAATGCCACTTATCCTAATTTTTATTGTAAACATTGTAATATTTACCACAATAAATATACTCAAATATCTCTGCCGTGTCAAACTTAGTGTGATCTGAAAAATTATAATAATAACAATATGTGTTTGTGAAAACAAATGCCCCAGGTCCAAACAAATTTCTAGTGGGACAGAATTACGGACAGACAGACACACAAACAAACAGGATGGAATTACAGACAGACGCACAAACAGACAGATGGACGATCCAAACACAAGATGCCCCCAGCATACCTTTCAGGCCAGGGGAATAAAAATCATCACATTCTTTTTCATCAAATTGGATTTTTAAATACATTTTGTATTTTCAACCTGGGACACTAAACAACTTTCTTATGACAATATCAATCTTGTATTATCTCCCCTTTTAAACATTGTGCTATATTAGAGGAATCAGTATTCTAAGGTGTCTGGATCTTTGTTAACTTTTTCTGTTTGTTCAATTTCATCTTCACTATCAGAATTTTTCTGGTATTTTGGTGTTTCTTCTAGTTTGTCTCCTTTTTGATCCGTGTCCTTTTTGTTATCCTCATCTGGTTTTGAACCAAGACTCGACTTTGGAGACAACAAATCGTCATCATTGCTGCTACTCTGTTCGGGATTTGTGTTGTCAATGGAACGGGCACTTGGAGGGACATCTTTTTCATTGTCAGTCACTTTAGAATCTTCTTCACTTCTGTGTGATACCTCTGGTTGAGATGAATCCTGTTCCTGTGAAATTTTTCTGTCGTTAGGTGTACCCGTTGATTCCTGAGCATTTTCTTCTTGAGACTTACGGCTTCTGGAATCTGCAAAGGTCAATGAAATATTTAATGGACTCTAAAACTTTAGGAATCTTTAAAATGTGTTACACTTTTTGTAAAAAAGGATAATGTTTACAACTTCCATGCAAAACAAAATAAATTATAAGAGTATACAGATACCAAAGTGTTCAGTATATATTATAAATTAGTCCTGTGAACGGCGATACAAATATATGGCAGACACTGGAAAAACTGACATCAGGAAAATCTAGAGGTACAATCAGGTACCAAAGAGGTGTAATATCCACATTTCTGAACCCTTTCACTGGCTAAGTATCTAAATGGTATGCTCTTTTCTAGTGACTTAGATCAGTCTGTTGTAAGTTAGTCTTTTAGGGTAGAAAAGGTTAAAAAGATGCTCTTGCACTGAATTTCACAAAATCTTTCTTTTTATTGACAAAAATAAAATTCATTGCAAAAAATTTTAAAAAGATGACTCTCAAACAGCCCTTTTCCATTCCAACATGGTTCATGATAATTATCATGGCCACTGACCAATGTCATCAATTCAATAAAATATGTGTCAATCCTACACAACATCTTTCAGATGAGACAAAAAACTGGGGCCCCGTGTCACAGCAGGGATGACATGTATATGATTACCCTTGATGGATCAATGACTTCAGTCCGTTGCACCACGAAATACGAATTGATGGAACTTCACTGAGAGTTGTTGATATCTCCACATATAAGTGAAAAGTTCTTATGATGGGATGCAAAAAAACATACATGTACAATATAACAAACCCACAAAACAAAATACACAAAAATTAACGTTTGACCCTACGTGGCAATTTTTGAAAGAGAAACCTTAAAAATATAAAATGGGAATTTCATGTCAGCCATCTACATATCATGTTTTGAGTAAATTAAATACGTGAAGCCCAGATTGACACCAGGGCCTGGGACCATAAAACTTGAGAATTTATTTCAGTCTTGGTCCACTTAGCCAATCAGATTTCAGGATTAGCCAAGGTTGAGTAAAGCTTTTAGACTTATGGTAATTAAGTAATGCCCCTTTCACATGCTTAAATAGGTCAGTAAATTATGTTATTTGAAAAAGATCAGAAATATCCACATATAATTATAAAATCATAAATATGAAGTTAAATGAACTGATATACAAAAGTGAAAATTCTGGACCAAAAAAATGGCCGACTAACATAAATGTCATCCTGCGACCTTATCATTAGAAAATTAATTCCTACCTTCAGATATGTGGCCAAGGCGAGTTCTTGGTCGATCAAATCCTTCCCTATGGATCCGCCTGTCCTTCGAGGAAGAAACACTTTCAGATGTATCAGAGCTGTCACTTTCTTTTGATTTGTTTGTCTTCTCCTGTTTCCGAGGTGACCTTGGGGTCCTGACCTTTTCTGTTTTTGAACTTTGACTTGATTTTGAAGAAACAGATGACTTTGAAGATCTGCTACTGACTGGTCTCTGAACAGATGTTGGATGTTTTTTGGGACTTTTTTCAGGTGAGGAAGATTTTGGTGTGTCGGATTTTGATGTTTTTTTCATATTTTTGGTCTCATTGTTAGTGGGCTCTGGCGAGGATGGTGACCCAGTTTCTTTGTTGTCATCTCTCTTTTCATCATCTCCTGTTCTCTTTTCATCATCTCCTGTTCTCTTTTCATCATCTCCTGTCTTTTCTTTCTGAGCCTGTGTTTGCTTCTTTACCCTAAAATACACATAGAAATTAAAGAGCATTGTTTAAGCCAAAGAAATAAACCCTTTAACAGTAACTGCGGTCCTTTGACATTCACGGCTTGGCAAAATGATACAGATTCCCAGAAAATGATGTCAAGAAACAATCAGTTACTAAAATGACATCTAAGTTTTGCAGGTATCTGTAACATTTTGCCAACCAAAGTCCCGGGACCAGGGTAACTGCCTAAGGATTTATTAGTGAAGAAATAGATAATTAACATATATATTTTCCTGTATTTGATAATGGGTCTCTTTAACAGAATTTCATATAAAGTAACATACAGTACTTCATTTATTTTATTTTCATCTCTAATGGGTAATCAAATATTTCTTTCATCTGATATAGTTATACTTCACTACATTTTTTCCCTAAACATTCATCCAAAATTAACATAATTCAGGCACATCGGAATGAAATTGAGCTGGGTTAACAGCATGTTTAAATTCCATGCATAAAAATGACAAATTATTCACTTTTCTGTTATTTTGATTTTCTAAAATAAATGATATCACATTGAAGTCATCAAGTAAATGCTGGGAACGTATGTGTAGAATAAAATAAAATTTCAATCTGACACACTTACAGTCCATGAAAAGTATCGTACGATTCACATGACTTGGCCAAGTGGAGTAACCTTTTGATTATCATACGGATGATTCTAACACACTTTTCGGTTATAACAGGGTTTACGGGAAAAATGTTCTGCACTGGATACTTGGAAGGTAGGATGACAAGTGGGAACAACTACTCTTCCTTGTGTACTTAGACTCGTTCAGGTTAGGAAAGGGTTCACAAGACTCCATCATCCAACCAGGTCGTATGATTTTACTACATGTTTAAGTCCTCCAATGTTAAGGTTAGTAAGTGACCTTTTTACAGGATAATTGTACTACAGTCATTTTTACACCTGAAATTTTTTAGAATATACACGATGGCCATTATATATGTATATGTGCCTTTTTGAGGATATGCATTGTAGCCATTTTTAAAAGTGAGAATTTTGGGGGATCTGGTCATGGCCATTTTTATAAGTGAGATTTTGGAGGATATGCTAATAACCATTTCAAAAGAGAGTCTTTTGAGGATATGCATATTCATCATGACCATTTTTATAAGGATTTTCTTAGGATATGCATCAAGGCTATTTTTAAGTGATCAATTTTTTGTTTAATGTGCATCATAGCCATTTTTATAAGTGAGTTTTTTAGGATATGGTAATGACCATTTTTATAAGTGTGACTTCAGGATAACCATCATGGCCATTTTTACGTGACTTTCTTACGATAAGCATCATGGTCATTTTATAAGTGTCTTTCTTACGATAAGCATCATGGCCATTTTATAAATGTCTTTCTTACGATAAGCATCATGGCCATTTTATAAGTGTCTTTCTTACGATAAGAATCATGGCCATTTTATAAGTGTCTTTTTTAGGATAAGCATCATGGCCATTTTATAAGTGTCTTTCTTACGATAAACATCATGGTCATTTTATAAGTGTCTTTCTTGCGATAAGCATCATGGCCATTTTATAAGTGTGACTTTAGGATATACATCATGGCCATTTTTATAAGTGCCTTATTTTTAGGATATGGTAATGACCATTTTTAAAAGTGAGATTTTTAGGATATGATTATGGCCATTTATAAGTGAGATTTTTAGTGATGACTATAGGAAATAATTTTTATGAGTGAAGTTATTGGGGGGTTGGGGGGGGGTTGGCAATATTTATAGGTGAGACTTTAAGACATGCATCATGATCATTTGCATCAGTGGAGGATTACAGTTTACAACAAGACCAGGAAAGACAACCAACCTTCTGGAATCAGTATCAAATCTGGTACATTCTCTCACTTACATTATCTTATCTCGGCCTCATCCATCAATTTTTCAATTGAAGAATGACAACATAAAACTCAAAAGGAAGCAAAAATCCTTGTTGTACGACAGATATAATGAAGTAGAAACACGGTTTTCTAATCCCGTATACCTTTCTCGATCATCTCTTTCCAACATTTTAATGAGAGGTGCGGACATTATTCTATTCCCTTGTGGTCGCAGGTATTGGCGTTTACGTCCCAGGTTAATGAACTGTCTGTATTGTTTAACTTCCTCTGATGTGTAGAGGCCTGTAATTTTCAAGTCAATGTTTAAAAAAATAAACGAAATATTAAAATTTTGTCATATTTCAGTTTCCAAATTCTTGTGTCTATCAAACAATTATAGTTTAAAACAGTCAACCTTGCATTTAAAGGGCCACATCTGTAATATGACATAAGGTAATGCATTGAAAGAGAGCCCAGCTCCTTAAATGTTTTACAAATGTGGGAAAAAGCATTCATTGGGAATATATTCACTCTCACAAGATCAACACCTGTCAGACAAAATGATGTCACAAGTTAATTGTGAAATCCAATATTTAGAACATAAGCACTTCCGCAAAAATATTACCATAAAAAGTCTTATAAACATTTGATTTGAAAATTGTAAGTGCATGGTGAAGCGTCTGGTGAACAAATTGGTTCATCATCGGCCATCTTGGCTGGAGAATTATCTATGTTCTACAGTGTACAGCTTCTTACACAGTCCTGTCACTTTTCTATGTTATGTACACGTGTTATCTATGAGTTCACTTTGAGAATGGCCTTAGGCTGTTCAAACTGCATGCTCTATAAAGGGCACCTTTTTGCATAAATGGGTCTGCAATTAGTTTAAAATATCATATTTTATAATTTCACCAGATTCTCATGTGACTTGAACATTAATCAGCAAAAAAACTGTCATTCCATTCACATTATATGTTTTAGGGACCTCCATGGCCGAGTGCTTAGAGCTTTGCACTTTAAACCATGAAGTCTTTCACCTCTGGTCGGTGTTGGTTCAAGCCCCGCTAGAACCTTAGCTGATTTTTGTGAGAAAGTTTGACAGTTTATTTGTGGAAGGCGGGGTGATCTCTTCCCATGTATATTGTAACCAGGTTCTCTCATTAAAAACTGGCCGCCATCATATAACTGAAAGATTGTTGATTGTGACGTAAAACACTTTCAAAATTTTATAAAAAAAATGTTTTGTTTACGTGCACAAACAATATCAAAGCAAGAGCCCCACAAGGCGAAAACAAATGCTCAAAACAATCGTTTTTGTCAATATGTTTTCATTAGTTGAGCTCAAATTTAATATACAGTGAAACTTGTATATAAAGACCCCTGTAGGGACATATCAAAACGAGTCTTTAAAGGGAGGTGGTCTTTATATAGAGGTTGATTTGTACACAAATGGCACTATTGAGGACAGTGAAAAAATGGTGATTGTGACCAGGTGGTCTTTATATACAGGTGGTCACCTGTAAATGTATATTTCCGAAAGAAAAAGTGGTATCATACAAGGCCAAATAATAAGCCTTAATGTATTCCAAATCTGTCGAAAGAGTACCCACAAAAATCTAAAACACTTTGGAATTTTAGATATTTAGATTTTTTACCAAACACCTAAAATATCAAATATCTAATTAGATTTTTAGACTTTTGACCAAAACCTAAAATATCAAATATCCAAAGTCCTTTAAAATTTTTGAGATTTTGGATTTTTAGATTTTCAGATTTTTGACATTTCAAAATTCTAAAACCTTAAACGTTTTACAGCATCTGGGTGATTGCAATCCCGATGTGCGAAACTGAAAGTAAATTCGTAGGCCAATACAAATGTATTATTGGATTGAAGGCTAATATGTAGGCTATGGTTGGGCAGATGCCCACACACAGATCAGGAGACCTGAATAGGGGACAAACCGGCCTTATAAAAAATTTTCTGTGCTAATAACATCCACATGTAAGTCCATGGCCGATAGGTTAGAGGCCAAATATATATTTTATCTGGTGACCATCGGACATTTATCTGCCAACCTCCACCTCCAGTGTTATTGTAAATCCAAAATCTTCGTGGGACTTCATTTTTGCGAAACACAAGTTCTAAATTTATTCACGAGCTGGTATTTTTCGTGATTTCAAATGCCTCTCTCTTCATTCTATTATCCTACTTCATTATGCAATAATTTTATTTTCATGCGCTCAAGTTCTTGTGAAATTATGCGTAAATAAAATTCTCGAGAATAAAACCAGATTTAAAGTAGTTTAATGCGTGAGACACAAATCCACAAATCAAGACCCATGGGATGAAAAAGCTAGCTGATCAACTTACATGCTTTGAGTTGTTTAAATTAAATGATAAAGAAAATGCTGAATCATCCTACTGGAAAAACACCTGAGCTTTGTTTACAACATGGGTGCAGACATTTTGGACACCCCAAAGTTATGCAGAGGGTAAAGTGAGCCCAGCAATCTGATTGGTCATTAAAAAAAAAAAAGTTAGTTTTGGCATTAATAAATAAAATTAAGGTGATAAAAAAGATACATGAATATTAGTAGTATTTTGCAAATTATAGGGTTGACGGTTGAAAATATAAAGGGAGGCGTCAGATGAGAATAGATATTTTCATTTGGTGTGGAATACTACGAGTTGTAAACGAGTGAAAATTTGAAGTAGAAATGCAATGGCAACCTACACTTTTGATTGCATATTTTGTTATAAAAAATACTGATCTTCAGCACAGGGTACTTATTTGACCCAGATTTAATAAACATGGGGGTGACATTGACCTAAAGTTTTGTAAATTAGCACTGAGGCCTATGGGAAAATATTTGGTGTTGTCTGTCCTACTAAGGATGGTATAAGTCATAAATTTATTTTCAGTTGAGCAGTTGGGTCTACATTCACCATGTCACACACAGAGTTATTTTGGGTCTAGACTCACCTTTCTCCCTTTCTCGTGACAGTAGCTTATTATACTGCTCCTGTTTTAAGTTAATCATGGGACCTACATCGTAGATCCGGGCTATACTGTGCAGGTATTCCTTTTCTCCTCTCCGCAATTCTGGATGAGTCAACAACGGGGAGGTCTGGAACTTAGCTGGAAGTGAGGTGCGGCTGGTAGGACGTCTAGACGGATTCTTCATACCTAAACGGAAGGCAACCGGGTCAGAGGGCACGGCACAGGAAGTGTGGTGTTTGGGGTTAACCATTCTCCCGTCTAATTTCAAAAAAAGAAAATATTCATTTGTAACTAAAGACATTAGTGAGTTCATTTTCAGTATTTGCTATTTGCTTTCATTTCATGCCAAAGTTAACAATCTTTGACAGTTATTTTTAAGCCATGAAAAATAAAATATTGGGTTCTCAGACAACAGATTTTGTAAATGTGACGTGGTAGGTGGGTGGTATTTTCATGGGTATTTTTTCATGAATTATTGCCCTTCACATTTACACATGAAAATTGCATCGAAAATATGCATACAGTAGAATTTTGATGAGTCAAAGTTCGAGGAACCACTTTGAAAAGTTCGACACATCGGGACTTCGACTCTTGGATGGTAACAAGAACCATATGTTGGAGTATATGACTGCTTCGAAACCATTCAAGAGACATACAGTCATTAAATTTAATAATAAAGTGTAACTTTATTTTTGTGAAATTAAAACATTGAGTGCAGTTTATGAGAAGGAGAAGAATTATCATGGGGCGATTTCATACACATGTAAATTTTGACTTCGAATTATATGTAGGAATTTTCGATAATTTTATAGAAATGGGCCAAAAAAATTCATTCGAAACATCGAGAAATTTGACTCATATAAGTTTGAATTATAAAATGTTTATATGTAGTATTAACTAAGAAAATTATCCAGGACTTTGTCAATAGTTCAAAACATCCAGAAATTTGATCATTGAAGTTTGACTTATTGCAGCTCTATTGTATATCACTGTTTGATTTAGCCTGAAGTAAGATGAAGATTCCATGAAACTGTTTTTGGGACTTTGATCAACAGCTGAACTGACGATAAATATGTTCTCAGTTAATCTGATCTGCCAACTAGAATGGTAAATAGATTTGTATAATTATTTTTTGTCTGTATTTGTACGGGTAGGTGGATGGTTGTTTTTTTTTTTTTCGTACAGCAATATAAACAACACACGGAAATCCACAGAGGGATAAATGGACTGTCAGAGAACCATGGTTAGCTATGAGCTCTCATTTACGCTTGAATTTAAATAAGGGAGTGAGCAAGCGCTGAAAATCAAGACATATAGCCAGTATATAACGATAAACAGATTTACCTTCGTATGTAAATGGTGGTCGCTGTTCATAATTTGCCCATTCAAGGTCCGTTTTAATGGAAGGACTAAAATACGGTGAGCTGGAATCATAGCACCTGGTGTGCTGGTCCTTATTGACGGGTGTTGAACCTGGAAAGAAACAAAAGTGAATCACTTGTGAAGCATTAAATAAACAGGGAGGTCATAGATTCCCTTGTCTTATACACTATATTTTTTACTATTATTAAAATCTAGTAAAATGTAATAATTTTTTAACACCTTGAATATCATTCAATTTTTTTCTTAAAAAAAAAAACCAGAATAACAAAAAACTATATGTTTCTGATTACCCTACCTTCCCTATTTATTGTTATAGATTTGCTGTCTATTTTTATCACTGCAGCCTTTTTTTTTATCCCTTTGGTGGGACTAAATTTTTTCCAAAATTGGTGGCAATAAAGACACAATTTTTTGTTTAACCTTATACATGTATATAAATGGAAAATTACTCCAGTTAAGAGTGATTTCGTTAGAGCATGAAATTTTTTTTAGTTCAAAGACTCTGAACTTGATTCAGCAAATTAGTATTTGCTATATGGCGTGATGACGAAATTTTTCTAAGGCCGTGGCCTCTTTCTGGGTTCTCTCCTCCACCATTAAAAACTGGCCTCCACCATATAACCATATAACTGAAAAATTGTCAAGTGTGGCATACAACATTATTTAAAATGAATCCAAACTTATTTATGATTTGATTATAAATGACTTATGAAACTACATGCATTCTACCCTGAAAAGAAACAATGTACTCTTCTAACATGAGTGACTTGGGCCCGTCCAACTGTGTACTTAGGGTTGAAAGGATTATGTATGTGACAATGTTTCTTGTATATACTGCTCGTTTTGTTAACACCGTCTTTTACACAATTTAAGTGTAACACATGTTTCTGCCATGCAGACAGATAGAAATACAAGGGAGACTACTCTTCAATGCTTGCAGTATGAACACCAGACAAATTTATCTAACTAATACTTCTCATTCACCCTTAAAGACACATTTGGACTGATCTAAGTCATTGATTTACAGAAGAGTTCATTGTTTTTCAGGGGTTGATGAATTATACATGTTAAGTCTACTTACATCTTGAATGTCTTTCTGGATCCGGATAACTAAAAAAAAAAAAACAAACAAAGAAACTAGAAAATTTGAAGCATTTTGTCAATATTAAGGATAGTCAATTCATTTTTCATCATAAATGTTAAAATATATTTATACCGTACATTTTTTTTTTTCAAATGTGCTCCTATATACACATTCTTCGTGATTTTTATGAATTTTCTTTCTGCATTGGAAGAACTGAAACTGAAATTTATTTGAAATGAAAATAATTACAAATTCCAGTCACCAGAGGCCTTTTTAATGAAAGGTCCCAAGTCTTAGATTCGGTCTTAGGACAGCACTTAGGTCCTGTGACCATTTTAGGAAGAATAATTAGGACTGCAAGCTAATGTCACTATGTATGCATATACATGTATTTACAATTACCGAAAGCATGAAAATGTCTTGAAGGGCCTCACCATTGATTATTTTTTGAAGTCACCTTGACCTTTGACCATTTGACCTTAATATGTATAAATATCTTTCTCTGGCCATATCTTGCATCAATATATGAAATATAAAAGTTATCTATTAAGAAGTACTCAAGTTATTGTGCTACAACCAAAATGCTGACAGAGTGATCCCTATAGGGCTTCAACATAATAATGCAGGGCTCTAACTATCCACCAAATACTTACACATCATCGTCCATGCTTGGGTCATTTTTCCCTCTGAGTTTGTTGTACTGTAACAGTAAACAAAGAGATTAAGGTGTTTCTGCAGCAATAAAAATCTTAAATAATATGCATAATTCTACAGGAAAATGTGTACATATGTTGAACATGTGAAATATCGCAGGGTGAGGGAAAAATCTGAAAATTCCCTCATCCTATGGGATGAGAGATCACCAGCATGGGACCACTGGCATGAGAGACCACCGGCATTATAGCCACTGGCATGATAGACCATTGGCATGTCAGAGACCACAGGCATGAGAGACCTCCAACATGAGATCCACTGGTATGAGAGATCACCAGCATGAGAGCCACCGGCATGAGATCCACCAGCATGAGAACCATCTGTCATTCGGAATGCCCTTTAGGTAAAATTCTCATTCAAATGAATGCTTGTATGAGATCAGACCTATTGTCTTAAATGATTACATTTTCCTTGGCAGACTGGGAGGTCTGTCGTGACATTTGTATCATTGGTTTCATACAAACACTTCCTTACTCAAGGACACAAAAAAGCTTAACCTTGTACAGGGAAACTTATATATAACAACCTCCTTAGCGACACAAGAAAAACAGCCGTTATAGGGAGGTGGTCTTTATACAGAAGTTGATATGTACGCAAATGGTACTATTAGGGACAGCAAAAACTGGTCTTTGTGATCAGGTGGTCTTTATATACAGGTGGTCACTAAAACGGGTTATATAGTATTTTGTTTTATTTTTTGTTGTTTTACACCAAACTCTAATGACATAGTTGGAAACATCAACTACAATATGCCAAGGAAAAGACAACCAGACTTAAGTTCCAGTCGCGGGTCTGTGGGTCTGGAATCACTGTATACTCTTTACTACATGTGGTTTCATGTGCCTGATATTATTTGTATCTAATGAATATTTATAAGTAGTAGGTGTGTCCAATTTATCCAATCACTGTAGTTGTAATCGGCAACAGAAGTTATCGCATAGTCTGTTGGTCTAATACAATTGTTGAATTGTTTAAAAGCCTCATTCTGATTCGTTGACGAATGCCAGCACCACTTACTCCCATTGCTTGAAGCTTTATGAATAATAAAAATATGCGCATACGATTTCAGGTACATGAAACCAAGGGTGGGACTTTTAAGAGCATAGCGATTCTGGACTGTGGTTTTTACGACAATGGGTAAACATATATTCTAATTTCTATGCATATATTAATTCATGTACATGTATATAAAAATATGATATTCAAACGTAATGTAAAATGTGTAAAATGTGTACTTTCAAATCAGTTTAACTCAAGCTTTGGAAATAAAAGACCAAAAAAAACCTATACAGGATGAAAGTTTCCTGTAAGCCACAGCAAACTTCCAAGTGTCATATTTGGTACATGCATTTACAAATGGGATAAAGGCCATGCAGTCAGCCCTGAGGCCATAAAATATGGTATACGGGTACCTGGTTATTATTGCCTTTTTGTGACAGAATACATACTTGCCCTGTTTCAAATTTTCTGTAAATTTTCATTACAGGTATAGCCATGCATCAATGATTCAGCTTGCAATTTTCACTTCATTCTAAATAAATCTTCACATCTGATTTAATTTGGCCTCCTCAATGAATTTAGAAATAATTTTCAAGAGAAGATGAACAGTTGACAATTATTCTCTGACTTTTACTGAATTTTTGGAGGCCTGTTAGTTCATAATGAATATATATATATTTTTTGGAAATATTTTTTTTACAAGGCCAGGAATTACCAAGACAAAATTGAATCAATATGAAATCAAGATTGAAATTTAAAAAAAAATAATTCTGGCACCTCTTCTTTGCCTCTGGGCATATTAAGTCATGTGATTCACATTTTTGTTCCTGTAAGAAAATTACTACTACAAAACAGGCCTTTTTCTGTCAATTTTGGGAAAATGTCATTGGCTACAGTGAACACAATCGGCAATTTTAACGTGAATTTGTCATATTGGGGAAAATAGTGCACACACAAGGGAATATAAATTCATTTCATTTCCCTTTGCATTATTACTTTTTTATTACAGTCATAAGCTGAACATCAAATTGGGAAAAAATATGTGCATTTTGCATTGGGAATGGGGCAGAATTTCAGCCCCATGGGTAATATAGAAAAAGCCCTGCAAATAAGATTTGAAGGGAAAGTGTAGTGACCAATAAAGTTTACAAATTTTGGACAGGTTGAAGTTGGGGTACTAATAAATCATAAAAATTTCAGATAAGACATGAGGTGAAATTATAAATTTTACGAATTTGGAACCAAGGGGATAAGAAATTTTACAAATTTGGAGCGAGGGGGATAAGAAATTTTACAAATACGGAGTAAAGCGGAGGCAGGGGTGAAAATATAAATCTTAAAAATTTTGGATTGAGGAGGGGATAATAAATTTTACAAATTTTAAATGAGGCAAATGAGTGGAATTATGAATATTACAAATTTGGGAGTGAGGAGGATAAAATTTTTTTACAAATTTTAGACAAGGCTAAGGGGGTGGAATTAGCAATTTTATAAATTTTGGAGAGTGAGAAGGAGGCATAATACATTTTGTAAATTTTACAAATTTTTTTAATGGGGTGAAGGCTATACATTTTTTCCCCCAAATTTTGGAACAGACAAGGGGGAGGGATAATAAAGTTTACAAGTTTTGGATAGGACAAGGGAGATAAATGATATTTTTTTCAAATTCTTGACAGGGTGGGAGGGGGGATAATAAATTTTACAAATTCTGGACAGGGCAATGGGAGGGATAATAAATTTAACAAATTCTGGTTAAGACAAGGGGAGGTAACAAATTTAGGACAGGCCAAGGGCGAGGGGGAAATTGATCCTAATTAGTAGAAGAAATTCAAAATTCAAATTTTTATACATAACAACAAACAGAAATGAATTACCTTACATTACCTGATTGACTCAGGTGACCTGAAAATAGATCCAATTTCAGAGTAATTTAAATTTTGTGTTGCAACTTTGAAAAAAAAAATCAATCACAATGGCAGTGTTGCTATCCTTTCATAGTAACATAAAATTTCAACCCTTTCAGCACCTCATCTAAGACAATGATCAAGCGCATACCATTTAGATATTTGGGGGCGAACAGGTTAATGTCCAAGTGTGCAAATCATGTATGTGATAATATAATCTACTGGAAAGGTCCAGACAAAATCATTGATCACTTACCCGTTTACGTTTATTATTATATATTATCATCTTTGTTGAAGTAAATCCAATATCATATACCCCAGCAACAGGACTGGAATGTGGCCATGGCCGTCCATTGAAAGCCTCACTGAAAAAAAAGAAATAGATAACTGATATTAAGATGCCGCCATCTTTCACATAATGAACAAAAGTTATCTCCCTTGAAAAATTGTGAGATTGTGTGTGGGGGTGCTGGGTGGGGGGTGTTGACCCATTAACCCCTGAAAAATGGTCGACTCTTATGTAAATCAATGACTTAGTGCAGTCAAAATGCCTCTACAGGTGTGAAATAGGTAATATATATGTCCTAATGAAGCCGGGCTATTTAATTGCTGTTAACACAAAAATTTAAACTTACTTCAAAATTAAACTGCAGATAAATGAGAAAAAAATCCCAAACAAACACATGGACATAAACACAGATGCACAAAGACACAGACAGAGATAAACTTAAACACAAACACACAAAAAGGACACACACACGGTGACACAGACACACACTGACACACATACACAAATACTAATAAACACGCACATTGACACACACATATACAAACACAGACATATATTAACATACACAGACATTGGCGCACACATACTAAAACAAACATACTGACATACACACATTCACACACACACACATACACAAATATTAATATACACACACATTGACACACACATATACAAACACAGACATATATTAACATACACAGACATTGGCACACACATACACAAACAAACATACTAACATACATACACATTGACACACACATACACAAATATTAATATACACACACATTGACACACATACAAAAATGCAGACACACATATTAACATACACACACACACTGGCATACAAATATGCAAAAAACACAGACACACATACTAACATAAGCACACATTGACACACACATACACAAATACACAGACACACATACACATTGGTACACACATACACAATCAAACATAGACACACATACTAACATACACAAACACTGACACACACATACACAAACACACACATACTAACATACACAAACACAATGGCACACAAACACTGTGTGACACACATACTAACATACACACATATTGGCACACACATACACAAACAAACATACTAACATACAAACAAATCAGTGTACACATACACAAACACACATACTAACATACACACACATTGGCATACACATACACAAACACAGACACACATACTAACATACACACACAGACACACATATCTTAACACACTCACATGATAAAAGGACACACAGACATAATATAATACAATATAATACAATGATACACACACAGTACATATAGGGACACAATATTCACAAAAACCCCACAGATTGACACATATGCTATACAGACACGGACACAGACACAGACACACTGGAATAGAGTCCCTCTTAATGCACTCCCTCAGTCAATACTATATATAATTATCTCATTATGGCCTTAATATTAAACTTATCATAAAAATGTAACAGCCAATAAAATAAAAAATGTCACTAAAATCTTACCACAATACTTTGTTCAGATTTGGGGTTTTGAAACAGTTAAGTAAACTTTCCATTTGTTACATAAACTGGTTTTAAACTGGTTTTTCATTTATTTAATCCTAAACCCAAACTAGTTTTATCAAACCATTCAAACTGCCGCCTGGGGTGGTTTAGTAGGTTTATGCAAGTTTGTTGCTACAACAATATGGCGGCGACAACATGGACCAGTAGCAGAATATCGCATACCTTGGCTTCTGCATGGACATTTTATGTACTTGGACAGTAAAACTGTTCTCATAATGACAGAGAGATGTTTAAAATATTATTAAAACAGTGAGCTGATGATAGAATGCAGTCTCCAAATTGATCAGCTATCAATTGTCATTTTGTTTATCATGTTTTCACATTTTTTTTTTTATTTAACATGGACATTTCCATAGAGTGATTTTTACTTTATAGTATATTAAATCCTAGCAATTCAAAAAAGTGGAAACATGATAATCAGGGCTAATGAATAACGCAATAAGATTAATACTCTTTTTCTATAATTGGTATTATTTTTACATCTCATAT
Source organism: Atrina japonica (assembly GCA_030159075.1). Taxonomy (NCBI): domain Eukaryota; kingdom Metazoa; phylum Mollusca; class Bivalvia; order Pterioida; family Pinnidae; genus Atrina; species Atrina japonica. The sequence continues at coordinate 22,085 of BROG01001231.1, read as the reverse complement.
AAAAGAGCGACTGTTTACTTCTTTCCGTGCCCCATTTTGGTAGTTTAAACCATTTATTTGTTTAGACATAGGAAACCAGTTTTAGTTTCAGAACCATGGTTTGCAAGCTACAGTGAAACCTGTATATAGGGGCCACTCAAGGGACCAAAAAGTATTGGCCTTTATGTGCAGGTGTCCCTTATACACAGGTTCAATGTAGTTGAAGTCTGCAGTCAAGGGACTTGAAAAAACTGGCCTTTATAGACAGGTAATCCTTATATAGAGGTGGCCACTATAGCAGGTTTTACTGTAGTTGTAAACCATCAACCAAAACTGAAACTAGTTTACTTGCAACAAATTCACCCGGTATATCTGGAGTATATAACTATAATCAATAGTACGAGTTGATATCAAATTTTATCTTTTGTTAATAAACACGACTCCACACGACAGTGATGAAAACTTTAAATTGTCAACCAGTACATATCAACTCCGAGATAATAAAAAGTGAAAGTTGGCCAAGTACGATGTTTATTTTAGCATTTTCACTTTTGTTGAATAGGATATATTATTATGTAAATTTATATTCGATCTTTATGTAAATCTGACTTGCAAATTAAGTAAATGTAGGCGCATGTATCACAATGTATGAGCAAGTACCTTGGAACACAAAATTATTTATTTTCTTTTGAAAATAAAAAGATAAGAAAACTTCACAACAAAATAGCTGATGAATGTAGAATTGCATGTGTACATGTTTTTGTTTTGTTTTTGTTTTTTTGCTTATTTGAGAGAGAGAGAGAGAGAGAGAGAGAGAGAGAGAGAGAGAGAGAGAGAGAGTAAGAGAGAGAGACACAGAGAGAGAGAGAGAGAGAGAGAGAGAGTAAGAGAAATTAATAGAAAAAACCCCCAAAAATATGATGCAGAAAATATGGAGGGAAAAAATAGAAAGGATTTTAAATTATTAAACAAATTTTAAAAAGGATGAATATTCCATAAATTTATTACCAATATAAAACAAAAATTTCACAGCTGCCCAATATCTTACTTTCATGCAGTGTTTTCATGTATTTTATTTTTTAACCATCATAAGTGGTCCACTGACTTGTTTCTTGCACTGTTGTTTCACATCCTGTCTTTATATCTTTGAAGATTTTTTCACTTATAAAGAGACATCCAAAACAGCTACTGGTCAGGGACCAGTAGCCGACTAGAACCAGAAACTGGCTAGGACCAGTAGCTGACTAGGACCAGAAGCCAACTAGGACCAGTAACCGACTGGGACCAGTAGCCGACAAGGACCAGTAAGCGACTAGGACCAGAAGCCCGCTAGGACCAGTAGCCGACTGGGACCAGTAACCAACTAGGACCAGTAGCCGACTAGGACCAGTAGCCGACTAGGACCAGTAGTAGACTAGGACCAGAAGCAGACTAGGACCAGAAGCTGACTAGGACCAGTAGCAGACTAGGACCAGTAACCGACTGGGACCAGTAGCCGACAAGGACCAGTAAGCGACTAGGACCAGAAGCCCGCTAGGACCAGTGGCCGACTAGGACCAGTAACTGACTAGGACCAGTAGCAGGCTAGGACCAGTAACCGGCTAGGACCAGAAGCCCGTTAGGACCAGAAGCCCACTAGGACCAGTAACCGACTAGGACCAGTAGCCGGCTAGGACCAGTAGCCTGCTAGGACCAGTAACCGGCTAGGACCAGTAGCCAGCTAGGACCAGAAGCCCGCTAGGACCAGTAGCCGACTAGGACCAGTAGCCAGCTAGGACCAGAAGCCCGCTAGGACCAGAAGCCGACTAGGACCAGTAGCCAGCTAGGACCAGAAGCCCGCTAGGACCAGAATCCCACTAGGACCAGTAGCCGACTAGGACCAGTAGCAGACTAGGACCAGAAGCCGACTAGGAACAGAAGCCGACTAGGACCAGTAGCCAACTAGGACCAGAAGCTGGTTAGGACCAGAAGCTGACTAGGACCAGTAGCCGACTAGGACCACAAGCCGGCTTATGGTGTAATTTTGCCTTTAGTAATTTATTGCATCTCAACAATTTTTTTTCCTTCTGTTTGAGAAAAATGTCCAACAGCTGCAGATGAATGATCTAAAAAATCTGACAATAAAAATCATGCATTAGCTGGCCACACTGGTCCTAGCTGATTACTGGTCTTAGCCGAGTACTGCTCCTAGCTGACTACTGGTCCCTAAAGACACATTTGGACTGGTCTAAGTCATTGGTTTACCGAAGAGTCCATTGTTTTTCATCACATCACAGAAACATCACCATCAAATTTCATATTATTTTTACTTTAAGCTTAACCCATGCATCCCTACAAACACATTTGGACTAGTCAAAGTCATTGATTTATGGAAGAGTCCATTGTTTTTCTGGGGTTGATATGTTAAGTGACTAGGCTACCATAACCATAACCATAACCAAAAAAAAAAAAAAAACCTGTATGAATTATTTAATCTTAAAAATCTAAATTATAACTCTGTTACTTCTCCAAATTCCAGGGAGAATACATTCTGCTTGTCAAGGGAGAAAAGCTCTTGTTAAAGATAAACTGAACTGCTTTTTAAATGCTTTGAATACAAAGACCACTCAAAAACCACTCGTATAATTATACGTACATACAATGTACAATGTGCACTTACCTGTAGTCCTACCTGTTGAAAACCAAACTGATAATGAGACAAGTTTTATTGAAGTTCTTTTTGGTTTGAAACAAAGCTTTTTTTTTTTTTTTTTGTTTCTAATGTTAAACTCTTCATTCTCATCATTGTGTCAGCCATTTCATAGCCGTCTTTTATGACATAAATTTACACAACCAACTGTGTGAGAATTTCATGCCATATCTATTTGTCTTCAGACTACACTTAGATATAATTCATTTGATGTGACGAGTAGCTTTTAAATCTTAAATTTAAGTGGGTCAACTGGTAGGCGATTTCTTTTCTGTTTGATTTTTACATGTAGGCCTACTATAAATTGGGTAAAATTTGAATTTTTTTATGAGATTTACAAAAAAAAAATTGCAAATAAGTGGGCAAAACCTAAAAATTTGGGTTAATGAATATTTAGGTGAATCAGTCTTAACAGCAAACAAATTTCTTTTTTTCAGCCTGAAGTTTAATCTTCCAAACATATCAAGACAAAAGTAATAAGCATTTAAGATTGTAAACCAAAAAAATTACAACTCTACTAAATAAAAATGGATTTATCTGACCCTTTCATCCTTGAATATCTGAATGGTATCCTCTGTTCCATTGCTTATGACAAGTCCATTATGGTCTGCAGGGTTGAAAGGGTTATATAAACTGTTTACCATAAGGTCAATATATGACAATATGAGTGAAATATATGACCCACTAAAGTACAACAAGAAAGAAAATGGGGATGCAAGAATTTAAACTTAATTAAACTGCAAAGAAATATGATATTTCTCTTTCTACCGATTTAAACTTTCAAAATCCTGGTATGTATGAGTAAAATGTTTAATTGTTTTGAATCAGTATTTTGACACCCACAAAATTTTTTCTTTTATATGCTATTTTGTTCATTGAATACATAATATATGCAAAACAAGCATTATTGGTCAAAGTGCCAAAGTCTGGTGACCAGTGGTCTGTGTTTAATGACCATAACCCCCTATCCTATGTGACCAACATTTTGAAAGTTTCTCTGAAAGTCCCTCAGTCAAGAGAAAATTGTCTGTACTTATTTTTTTTTGTGGCATGGTGTTTGTTTTGACATGATCTTTGTAATGTTGCATGGTGTTAGTAGCATATCTGTAGCATGACCTTTGTTTGTGGCATGATTTTTGTTGTATAAGATATGGTGTTCAATGTTGGTGGCATGGTATTTGTTTTTGGATGTTTGTGGCATCTTTGTTTGTGGCATGATCTTTCTTTGTGGCATTATCTTTATTTGTAGGATTTTGTCTGCCATAAATATTGACTTTACCTATGGATTGGGATCAATTCCAATAGGACCTATAACGTGTTATGACCACAGTAGTGACACAGAACATATGAGTAAAAAAAATCTTTGATACTTGGCTAAAACTGAACAGGATATAAAATATTGAGACTTTGATCTGTTTGTTTGTTGTTGTTTATTCCATCAATCATTTTTCACTTGTACATGTTGTATGGAGATGTCATCAGCTTTAGATGAAGTTCTACAATTTTGACCTGTGCTATGGACTGACACCAATTCAGTGAGCGTTTTCTTTAAATGCCATGTCAACTACAAAATGTAATCTTGCAACATGATTTTCACTTCTTACGCTAAACGCTTGGTAGTTACTACTTTTATTTAGAGTCTTTGGAATGACCTGGTTCCAAAGATTGGTAAAAAAAATCCACATGGATCCAAATTTGTGGCACTTCAGTTGTAAGTGATAACGTCTCTGTAATATTAACAATGGTAAGTTTGTAAAATGTCAAGGTGTATCACAACAATGAACAAACAAACAAATCAAAATGTTTTCATATGAAAATGTGATAATTATTGAAACCAATCAATACTAATGGACTTCTTATCTCAAAACGGCATTCGTATGGTGAGTGACAAATTAACACTTTATCTGTGTCGAATGTGTTAATCTTTGTCGTTTATTGCCAAAAACCATGTACGAAATCAATGTTATCGGCAAATTTAGTCCAAATAATCTGACGGTAAATATCACATAAAATCAACGCTACATTTCAGCTCAATAATATTTGTGCCTTTCCTCACCGTATTCTGTGATTTCTGGATTAATCGATACAGAGCAGCGTGATCTGAATTTTCTATCTGCTTCAGTAATGTATTCCTTCAAAATATATCCCGAAATATTAAAAAAAAAGGATAAACTAAGTGATTTTCTCCCATTCACTCCTTACAGACACATTAGGACTGGCCTAAAATTGATTTATAGAAGAGTCCATTGTTTTTCAGGGGTTGATTAGTTTTAAAGGTTCAGTTCTGAATCATTTTGAGTGTCATTAGGTTTACAAAATTGTTTTTCTTTTGCCTTGGACGAGTTGGTTTTATGAGCAACTGCATGAAAGATGACAAATTTTGACCTTCACTAAGGACACATACTACTGTCATCAGTTTTTTTTTAACTCATCAACCTCAGGTGTTGTCACATGTAGACTCACCCAAATTAATAAATAGTACGGTCTACCGTCATAATTCATATTGCATGCAAAATTCTCATTTAAAGTTTTGATTCTAAATCAGACGTCCCTGGATTCTGATAGTGGACTTGACCATTCTTTAAAATGGGCAAGTCCAAATGTGACTTCAGGGGTTGCCGAGTTAACATGCATAGCAATTTACAGTCTGTCACGACAATTTGGGCCCTGAGGATCAAAATAAAATCTGACTGTATGGCCAATATGAATTTCCCATCGTATATGTCAAGCACTGATGGGGAAGGTACAGCCAAAATGTCACTTTGTTGTTTCTTTTTATTGTTGCTGTTGTTGTTGTTGTTGTTTTACATACTGTCAAGAATTTGTTTATGTCCTGGTATATGTTGATGTCAGCAGCTTTACACAAAGTGTCACAATTCTTTACATATGCAGCAGGTTGCGGAACGGGTATGTTAATTACATAAAGGATATTGCAGATCTAATAAATCCAATCACTGGGTCCAAGAACACACAATGTGTTGAAATTATATCTTAGTTTATTCAAACAACAAATTACCTATGATTTCTTTTTAGTTCGTAGATAAACAACCTGTAGCGTTTACCCAAAATAACATAAGACAACACGTTATTTTTGATTTCCTCAATCTCCGCATATTGTTCTCTAATAGTATCAAATGGATATATCTAAAAGGATTTATAACACATTAAATTATTTTTAATCCCGTATCAACTCTAGAGTGAATTCTTAAATAAACATTCTTGAAGCGTTATTTCATTGATTTTACTCAGTGGCCACAACATGAGGTCACTACAGTAGTCTTTAAGACTTTCACAACTTTTAAATAATTGTGTGTGTATATATATATATATATCAATATACAGTAAAACCTGTTATAGCAGCCACCTCTATATAGGGATTACCTGTTTATAAAGGCAAGTTTTTTTAGAGTCCCTTGACTGCATACTTCAACTAAATTGAACCTGTGTATAAGGGTCACCTGCACATAGAGGTCAATATTTTCTGGTCCCTTGGGTGGCCCCTATATACAGGTTTCCCTGTGTGTATATATATATATATATATATATATATATATATAATATATATATATATATATATATATATATATATATATATATACACAGGTGAATCTTGCGATTGTGAAATTCATGGGGCCACTCTGTTTACTTCGAGATATCAGCAATTCGAGATAACCAAAATTTTCAATTCACAAATTTTCTATTCTTACTGGACAACGAATAGACCTACTCAGAGTACTGTATAATTCAAATTAGATTTAGGCAGTTATTAATTACACTTTCATCTTGGCTCATTAATGAAAGTCGATTATCCCGTGTTTTGCAGGTAAACAAGTAATTTTAAGAATGAATTTTGCGTAAAAAATGTAAACCTTCAATCGCAGATGGTAACTTCGAGATAACAAGTGATAATTCTGTAATAGTTCGATACTTCAGACCAGAAAAAACTTTGAGATAAGCGAAATTTCGACATAAAAACTTCAAGATAATCGGGACTGACCTTTTGACTTTGACATAACCAAAATTTCAACTCATCTGATTTTGACATAACAAGATCCCACAATATATATATATATATAAAGTCTCTCATACAATTATAATCAAATTTCTGGTGTATTCTTCATGTGTATCAATCGGACTGTCCGCATTCATCAGTAAATGTTTACAGTAAAACCGGGGCTCGGCACCGTAAAACTTAAGAATTACTTAAGTCAAAATTATTTTTGGTACTCATCTTTGGTTAATCCCGAAATCTGATATGGTATTTAAGCAAGTCAATTTGTGAATATTGTCATACTTGAATGAATGCTTAATATTTACAATGCTGGGCATTGCTTGCTTTAGCAACCACCTGTGTACAAAGACCACAAAGAATCCAACAGTACCATTTGTGTACAAATCAACCTCTAATGGCTCTATATGAATTTCATGAAAAGTTGTAATTGGTTCATTTTCTATACACACATCACACAGAATTAACCAATTACCGATTTACATTATATTTTATGAAATGTAGCTCAGGTGATTTGAAAACAAAATATAACTTCCCAAGCCATTTTTCCGTAATGTAACTTGATAAGAAAAATTTTAAATATATCCAGAGTCCAAAACACATGTATTTTTGCATATTAAACAATTTTAATTAGATGGGCATTACCTGTGTTTGCCAAAATGAAATATTTTGAATTAATTCTATTTTTACAACTTGAACTTGATGTAAAATAACTAATAAGAGCCATACACATGCAAAAAAAAACTTATATTCCTATATATTTTGTAAAAATAAGGTGAAGTCCACTGTGGTAGTCTTATACAAAGGTGGTAATAATCAACAGCAAGTGAAAAAGTGCCAAACCTGGGTTTAACAAGCAATTTTCACAAAATATATAAGAGTTTAAGAATTTGTATGCCTTTGTTTATCTCTTTTTTGTTGTTGTATGTAAATGAGTAGTAAAAAAAGCGGGGAAATTGTTTTGGAAAAAAAAAACCAAAAAAAAAACCAACAAAAACAGCTAATGTCCCTTTAAGTTCAACAGCTAGATTGCCTACAATTCAAATATTTTCTTCCCAGCAGTATGCATGGTATGGCTACATTCTGAAAGAGCAGTATGGCTACTTACAGATAGAGCAGTATGGCTACTTACTGATAGAGCAGTATGGCTACTTACTGATAGAGCAGTATGGCTACTTACTGATAGAGCAGTATGGCTACTTGCTGATAGAGCAGTATGGCTACTTACTGATAGAGCAGTATGGCTACTTGCTGATAGAGCAGTATGGCTACTTGCTGATAGAGCAGTATGGCTACTTACTGATAGAGCAGTATGGCTACTTACTGATAGAGCAGTATAGCTACTTACTGATAGAGCAGTATGGCTACTTACTGATAGAGCAGTATGGCTACTTACTGATAGAGCAGTATGGCTACTTACTGATAGAGCAGTACCGCTACTTACTGATAGAGCAGTATGGCTACTTACTGATAGAGCAGTATGGCTACTTACTGATAGAGCAGTATAGCTACTTACTGATAGAGCAGTATGGCTACTTACTGATAGAGCAGTATGACTACTTACTGATAGAGCAGTATGGCTACTTACTGATAGAGCAGTATGGCTACTTACTGATAGAGCAGTATGGCTACTTACTGATAGAGCAGTATGGCTACTTACTGATAGAGCAGTATGGCTACTTACTGATAGAGCAGTATGGCTACTTACTGATAGAGCAGTATGGCTATTTACTGATAGAGCAGTATAGCTACTTACTGATAGAGCAGTATGACTACTTACTGATAGAGCAGTATGGCTACTTACTGATAGAGCAGTATGGCTACTTACTGATAGAGCAGTATGGCTACTTACTGATAGAGCAGTATGGCTACTTACTGATAGAGCAGTATGGCTACTTACTAATAGAGCAGTATGGCTACTTACTGATAGAGCAGTATGGCTACTTACTGATAGAGCAGTATGGCTACTTACTGATAGAGCAGTATGACTACTTACTGATAGAGCAGTATAGCTACTTACTGATAGAGCAGTATGGCTACTTACTGATAGAGCAGTATGACTACTTACTGATAGAGCAGTATGGCTACTTACTGATAGAGCAGTATGGCTACTTACTGATAGAGCAGTATGGCTACTTACTGATAGAGCAGTATAGCTACTTACTGATAGAGCAGTATGGCTACTTACTGATAGAGCAGTATCACTACTTACTGATAGAGCAGTATGACTACTTACTGATAGAGCAGTTCATCTGCTTACTGCCACTACCACTATATACTGAATGATACAAAGTTATGGTACACCTTTCAAATGCTAATGGAATTAGAATACATATTACCCAAACAAAATCATTGATCAACAAATTTAATTCTTTATAGATTGCCATATACTCCTTTCTATTTGGTGTAAACTTCTGTATGAGATGGTAAAAGCAATAATTTTATTGACTGTAAATTGTATTTGTGTACTTTTATATTGCTAGGTAAATATCAACGAAATAAAAGAGTTCCATAGTGTTTGAAATGAATGGGACAGTTTCGATTCACAATCAAATCATTATCCATGTTCTGTATTCGTTTAGTTCAGAATTATCTTCAACCTCATATTACACTGCCATTGAAGTGTGGATCTTTCAATAAATTTGTTTTATCTCGTAAACCGGCGAAATAATATAAATTTATAAATCAATATCCAAATCTAATTGATCTGAATGTAGTTCCTTTTAGATTCTGTTCAATATATTGGTTTATCCTTTCAAATATTCCCATTGGTATATCTTTAAAACTTTACAGGTGTGTATAATACTTGGTCCAATATATAAAAACTGTTCTCACTGCCAGAAACAAGTGTGTACATGCACAAAATTAAAGCAATCACTTGTGATACTTGTTGTCGTGTTCATCTGTAAGGAATTTAGAATTTTGTTTTTTTTACATTAGGGCTGTGTATCATGTCATTAGGGCTGTAAATCATGCCACTAGGATAGTATATCATGTTGCTAGGGCTGTGTATCAAGTCACTAGGACTGTGTATCATGTCACTTGGGCTGTAAATCATGCCACTAGGATAGCGTATCATGTTGCTAGGGCTGTGTATTATGTCAATAGGACTGCGTGTCATGTCACTAGGGTTGTGTATCATGTCAATAGGGCTGTGTATCAAGTCAATAGGGCTGTGTATCAAGCCACCAGGACTGTGTCTCATGTCACTATGACATTGTATAATGCCACTAGAATAGCATATCATGCCACTAGGGCTATGTATCATGTCACTAGGGCCATGTATCATACCACTTAGGGTTGTGTATCATGTCAATAGGGCTGTGTATCAAGTCAATAGGGCTGTGTATCTTGCCACAATGACAGTGTCTCATGTCACTATGACATTGTATAATGCCACTAGGGCAGTCTATCATGCCACTAGGGCTATGTATCATGTCACTAGGGCCATGTATCATACCACTTAGCACTGTGTACCATGTCACTAGGACTGTGTATCATGCCACTAGGGCTGTGTATCATGTCACTAGGGCTGTGCATTGTGCCACTAGGAATGTGTATAATGCCACTAGGGTAGTGTATCATGCCACTAGGACTGTGTATCATGATGAATCACAATCATAATGTGCCACAATATATCACAATGTTAGGAATATTGAGTGTAAATGTAAGTGTGAAACATTAAGAAAATTCACAGCTGTGACATTTTAAGGTATAAAACTGCAGGGAAATATTTTCATTCCTTCAGCTTAGGATAAAAATTCTAAAAAGCAGTTCAAAGTCCAGGGTCAAGGTCATAAGGTGATTAAATGTCAAGGTACCAAATGAAAGCACTGATCATAAGAAAACTAAATGTAAAATATCAATGCCCTTTCCCTTATGGTTTAAAAGCTATAGAGTTGAACAAAGTCCAAGGTCAAGGTCACTAGGTCAAAAGTCAAGATAACAAATGAAAGCTCTGGTCATAAATAATCTATATGTGAATTATCAAAGCCCTATCCCTTATGGTTTAAAAGATATAAAAATTTTATATTCGTGATATCAATATTACTGAAATATATTCATATTTCTGAATTACAAATATCAAATTGTGAAAACTTTACACAGTCTATTTTATCATCACCATTTTTGGGCATGTACAAATGCAGGTCTTAGTTTTAGTCATATAAAACTTGTGGTAAACACGTATTGATTGTAAAACCAGGGACGTCCCTGTTCATACTAAAAATAGAAAACCTGTGAAGTATAGATGCAGAAATTACACTTGCATGTAAAATAAATAAAGTTTAGCAAATTATTTAAAAACCAAGAATATCAGTAAAAATGGTGGGATGCTCGCTAAGGCCTTTCCCAATATGTTAAGGATATGTTGAGTGACCTTGACCTTTAAGTAATGATCTGACTTTTGTGACTTTTGTCGAAAAGTTGCTGTTTCAAAGAACATTTGTGTGAAATATGATAAAATTCCATAAACAGTTTAAGAGATATACACTCAGGTGAACAGAGGGACGGACAATTACAGACATAACAATGACTGTATGCTCCCCTAAAATTTTTCGAGGAGCATAAAAATGTCGAAGAAAATATTTTTGGCAATCATCTTTATTTTCCAGTTAAAAATAAAAAATTCTATCATTGAGTTAAGCAAACCAAGATAAAAAGTGTTGTTATGGTCTTCATACAAAAACATGTATAGTTTATGGTGAAAAGTAGATTTGTGTTAATCAAATGTCTATAGAGAAGGTCTAGATTAAAGAAATCAAAATAAATGACATTGTTTACAACGAAACTGATGTTTATCTAATTTAAGCCTTTTCTGGACAACTTACGTAACAGAGAACTTGATATCCAATGCTGATTGGTCAGAAATAAAAGCAATAAGCCAATTAAAGCGATAATAAAAGTTTAAAGCAGGCAATTTCTTTATTACAGTTTGGTGGACGTCATTTCATTAATCTTGATAGAAATTTACGTTGGTATATTCGTAGATAATGCTTGTAGGTGTGAGATTTATGGAAAGCCAAATATTTTATCGCAAGAATGACAAATTTATTTCACAAATATAATCTTAAGTTTGTATTTGCTTAACGCAGGTGACATTCCAAAACATTTAAAAATCTGAGTGGGGGATCCAAGATGGCTCTGCACTGTTTTACAGTGGTTGCAAAAATGTAGTGTAATATGCTGTCAAAAATTTAAAAAAATATTTGTCACTAAATCCATTCATGAAATACGTTGAATTCAGATCATGACATAGTTTATCTTTTATTATTGCTTTATTGTTAGATTTACGGTACTTCCAAACACGAATATAGAATGAAAATAAAAAATGTCACCAAATAAAGGTCAACTACCATAAATAATAACCTTTACTACAAACGTCTAATGCCAGTACAGTGAGGTTTTGTTAATGAGTGTGCTACGCTTGTCACGGTTTGATTTTTGTTTTTCAGTCTATACTCACTTACAGTTACATCAGTTGGCAGCCAGTTTTTACTGGCGGAGAAGAGAACCAGATTACAATGTAAACAGGAAGAGACCAACGGCCTTCCGCAAGTAAACTGGCAAACTCCATCACACAAATTAGCCTAGGTTCCAGAAGGGCTCGAACCTGCACTGACCAGAATTGAGAGACTTCATGGTTCAAAGCGCGATGCTCTAACCACTCGGCCACGGAGGCTCCACACCTGTCACAAAATGAGACCTCTGCAGTTTTTAATCGGCTTTAAAACACCTGTGACTCAGTTCACTTCTGCGAGGTGCTCAGCAAATAAGAAACAGTCACTACCTCATGATAAAAGAAGTCATAGGAATGATCTAGTAGCTGGAATTGAACCCGAGGCCTTCCACTTGCTAAGCAACCCCACTTAACCCAACTAAAGGAGACTATGGCTGCTCGACGCAGTGATACAATTATTGAAGAACACCTTGACGGGTGAGCTAACTAAGCTCCCCCGACTGGAAATATTTTTACATCAATACAGTAATTAATTGCATCCATCATTCTCATTCAAATGACAGATGGCTGGATGAGCAAGTTTAATTACATGGAACTGAATTAATAAAAAAGTAAATCGCAGCAACGACAATCAATAACGGTCTAATTATCTTGTTTCTTCAGAATTAAGTTTGTATTGGTTAAATTAATCAGTAATCAATGACAATATGCAAACAGACTCTCACGTCGTTTTTATTTGTTGAAATCAATTTCATGATACCTGATTAATTAGTGTCATATTCCATATATCATTCATTTGGCATTGGTATGCTTGGATTAATGGTTACACTCTCTCACCCGTATGTTTTTAGTTATGTTTGACTGTTTTGATTTCCCTTCGCAATTCAACGAATTACGTGCATCACTTCTAAAATGTACTCATTATTTGTGATAACTGACGCATTTCTTATCGAATTCAATTTCAAATCAACATCAAATTTTATTTTTTTTGTATTTTAAATTCCTACAACAATTTAGATAAAACGTACAGGTATGATGTAGAAAAAAAGACCTCTTTAAATGACTAGACATAAGGCCTGAACAATAGATGTGATGTGGCTTTTAAAAATTTATTACATTTGGCAAAATATATGATAAAACCTCTGCAGGTGAGAAATTTAAAACCAATTTAGTGATTCTTTTTTGTCATTAATATATACTTGTTGAGATAAACTTTAAAACTTTTCATGTGATATTCTCTACATCACTGTACATTTGTTCATTCATTTAAGAGATGAAATTTAACACATTTACCTCTTAAAAATAATAGATTCTACCTAAATTAATGACATGGGCTATCCCAAATGAGTCTTTAGGGGTGAATGGGTTAATGTAGATCTATAGAGCTGAACTATCAACATTACAGTGAAACTTGTATATAAAGACCAGCTCTTACAGACACAACAAAACCGGTCTTTATAGGGAGGTGGTCTTTACATTGAGGTTGATTTGTACACAAATGGTACTATTAGGGACAGCAAAAAACAGCCTTCATGACCAGGTGGTCTTTATACACAGGTGGTCGTTAAGCAAGTTTTACTGTATTTGTTAGTTTTGTTGTTGTTTATGAACAATGGTACAATTTGCCAAGAATTGTACACTTATTTGGAGATGTTTTAAATCATTCACCCCTAAAGATACACTTGGACTGGTCTAAGTCATTGATCTACAGAAGAGTCCATTCTTTTTCAGGGGTTGATGAATTAAACTATGGTTGGAATGCAAAATTTGTACCTGTGCTATGGGTGTATTTCAACGCACATACAATATAGGGGCCAAGAAACAACCAGTTTGATTGCCCTTACCAGCAGAGAATTGGCTTGGACAAATATACTGGTACTTGTCCGCTGGAAAAGTCATTTTATCAGTATCAAATGTTCCTAATCCTAATTTTCAGTCTACATGGCATGGTGAGTTTCGATGGCTGTCTGTGTGATATGAACAAACACATGGAAGGAGGTGTAAATTTGGTTTACAATAGCTTAAATTTACCAGTTTATTGTTATTTTCTTTATTGATTTTATCAACTTTCCTTCTTTTTTGGTTGGACAAGTGAATTCAGTTAGGGACAACTAAATTTTTCAAGTGCAATGCTCCCCCGTGCAAGTGTGTTTTGAATTCTAATATTTTACACCCTAATGTAGACATGCCCCCTTGATCCCTATTCAAAGTAAGCAAGGATGTTCATCCTACACTGAACTTTTACATTTGAATCTGACGCCCATTTTATCAGAAGGTTGCAAATCGACAGGCCTAAATCATGTAAATTAACCTTTTCTACCCCACAGACCATAATAGACTGGTCTTATACAATAGGTAAGAGCATACCATAAAATTACTTGGTGGTGAAAAGGTTGAAGTTTTGTTTGTTTGACTAATCCCAACAAACCCAGAAAAATAAGCTTCACTAAACAATTTTTTTTTATTTTTAAAATCAATCATCTATTTTTTTTAAATTCGGTACCGTTCTCTGACTAGACAGTACAGTTTTTTCTACCCTCCAGAAACAGGGGTCTGTACCTTTTCAATTAGAAAATTACGCCCTGTTTTTCCAGAAATTGGGGAAAAAATAACAACAGTAGAAATATATATTTATGAATATAATTTCTGAAATATATTTCAGTGTTAAGTTTCTTCAAATTTACAAAGCTTACCTTGTATCTTGCTTGCCAAAAAGATTCAACTACATTTTTTTTTCATTTTCTCCTTTTATTTTTTAATCAATTGCCTTTTTTTCTCACAGAGGTTAAAATTTTGAGATTTCTGACTTAATATTAGAGAAAATGTAATTTTTTTTCATTTTCTCCTTTTTTTTAAATCAATTGCCTTTTTTTCTCACAGAGGTTAAAATTTGGAAATTTCTGACTTGATATTAGGGAAAATGTTACAATTTTGCTATTGGGAATGGAGCCTGCACAGACCCCAAAATTCTCCATTACATGTATGTACATCACTACATCAGTCAATCATATAACGGTACATGTATAGACATATACAAAAATACTTCTAATACAGAAAAATGAATTCACAGAAATGAAATAAACTAATTTTATTGCACATATCTCATTTCCAACCCATCATACAGTGCCAAAATAAGACTTCTTTCCAATGCAAAAACAATGCATTTTTTCCCAATTTGTAGTCCAAATTTCTCAAATGAAGAGATTTTTGTATTTTCACAATGTTTTGTGTATTTCAAGATTTCCTACATTCAATAAAATGTTGCTATAATCTTTTGAATGGTAGTGGTAAAATTGCATATTCTCCATTTCGGTAATCATCAACTTTTTACAGGGTTGGGTGATAAACCCGATGTCCAATCTCTATGAGGAAATGGTTTCTTTTCGGGTTTTCCTGACCTTAGATGGTTGTCAGCTATGACTTACAGCTTTCATCTTCCAGGTTTGGAATCAGAGTTTTCCTTCTCCTAGACAGGCTGCCATCCAAGGCTCACGAGTCCCACCTACCTGTCGTCCTTGCAAGTTCAGCCTAGGGCCATACAGTGCCCAGTGTCTTTCTGTCTGTCTGTCTGTCTGTCTGGGAAGGCATCGCATAGGACTTTGTTATGGAGAGGCTATGTATCAGCAGGAAAGACTTACATGCTCGGCTCTCTTTTCACAAAGAAGCATCAAGAGCTGCACAGGACGGGAACAAATGGAGAGAGCATATTCAAAACACTATTCTTCACGAGGAGAGAAGGAATCAAGAAAAATTCTTTTGAATTAGGACATTTTAAACATCCCAATTCAAAAGGTCTAGGCCACATTTTCAAAAGAATGTGGAAAGCCACTGTAACCAACCTCCCAAATTAAAATATCTTGGTCTTTATTTGCTGGTGGTCAATATAAATATTTGTTCTTTTTTGGCTTGTTTGTTTTTGTTTTTTGGTTTTTGGGTTTTTTTTGGGGGGTGGGGGTGGGGGAGGGGGTTCTTATTGATGTGTCTAATCTTTATTGACCATAAAGCAAACCTAAAGGAGCAAAATTTTGCAGATATGTTCACTGTACACATAGGTCACATTTAGTATTCCAACAAAGGAGAATCTCAAGGTCGGAAGTTTAAACTCATTCACCCCTAAAGACACATTTGGAAGTTGCCTAAAACAATTATTTATAGAAGAGTTCATTGTTTCTCAAGGGCTGAGGAGTAGACATGTAACTGTATGTACCATTCATTGATTCAATCAAAATTTTCACCATGTTTTCAGTTAATAAAAGAAGTTGGATGAATAAATTTTTGTATCTTCATGAGCTAAATAACCATGGTTCCTTTTTCTCCAGTGGCCCATTAGGACGTAAAATTCCCAACTACATGTACAATGGACTCTTCTATAAATCAATGACTTGGACCAGTCCATATGTGTCTTTAGGGGTGAATGGCTTAATAACCTCAGTACCCTAACTTAAGTAAGGTTGTGTATGAATAGTAACATTTGTACTTGCAAAGATAAATCATGGCGTACTATAATAATTCAGGCCTCGGCACTACTTCTGGGTAAGTCATAAAGGCTGGAACTTATTCTATCATAAATCACAAGTCGTATCTTTTTTAAATATGGTCACAAGTCTTAAATGTGTTACGATTAGAGTTTTGTAAAACAGGCATCCGATTAGCCACAGCTTTTTAGATTTAATTTACATATTTCAGTCTCTATAATTATACAACAATACTAAACTATATGTTTTATAATCCCTCACAAGGACATTGGCTGAAAGAATTCAAATCATTTTAACGCCATGACACAGACATGCATGATTGATCAAGGGAAGGTAATTTTTCATTTTAAGTACAATTACAATTTTAATCTTTGATTTTAAATTTCTGTCCAGCAAATAGAAATCAAATTATATTTGAACATGATAGGATTACTGCATGACAGTATGACAATTAAATGACAGTATTATAATTAACATGACAGTGAATTAACATGACAGTATGATAATTAAAATGACAATGAATTAATATGACAGTATGACAATTAACATGATAATAAAACAATTAACATTACACTGAATTAACATGACAGTATGGACACATGACAAGATGACAGCAAAATTTGAGATTTCAGACAACCTGGACATTTCTGTATATGCATGTCAAAAAGATGACAACATTGATATCCATCTCATTGATTTAATCAACCGATAATGTGAAAACTCAAAGTAATTGGTGTCAAATCCAAACACGATAAAAACAATTAGTCACATGACTCTATATTGTAAAACCAGTAACAACAGCCGATATAAATTCCATGATTATCTGAGAAGCAGATATTATTTTAAGATGTACATTAATCATCGGTCAAGGAGTATATTTAGATAACTATGACAAGTTGTCAGAAAATTTTGTCAAGTAATAAGTGAGAAATATCACAGGTCTTCCTTGATGTCGTCAAATCACAGACAGTACTGCATGTAGGTGTGGCCCTGACAGGGCGTCTCACTTGCTACTTGTGTGGCCGATGCTTCCAACACAGGGCCATATAGCATCGGGAAATATTTGCCTTTGCCTTAGTTATTTTTGCCCTATCATGACAGAAAACATAGTCATCCCATCTTAAATTTGCCCTAAATCATCATTTTTGCTCAAATAGCAAGGATTGTCAATGCTTCAATTATATAGCTTGAAAATTTTGCCTACTTTTTAAATTCGCCCTCTCATCTAATGGAGAATTTAAAGGGAGTGAAAATTTTGCCAAATTTTTAAATTCGCCCTCTCATCTAAGGGAGAATTTAATGGGAGTGGAAATTTTGCCTACTTTTTAAATTCGCCCTCTCATCTAAGGGAGCATTTAATGGGAGTATGGGAGTGAAAATTCCCAGGTATATAAATACCCAATGTTGCAATTACTTTGTGTTACATAAACAATTGATGAAACTCTACCATTTCAATGTGGGAAAACTTTCCACAAAATCAATGATCTATTTCTTTTGTACATGTTTAATACACATTCAAATTGCACTGACACCAATTTCAAATTTCTCTGTGAAAAGAACTACAGACCAAATTACATACAGAATTCAAATCATTGATTTTTTCAAGAGATTTATTGATAACTATATTTCCAGTGAAAAAAACAATCTCAAACTTATGAAACTCTTTCTAAATGAAGAAAATCAATTTTTGAATTTCATTTTGACATTTTGACATTCCGTAACAAGTATGCTATGTAATATGTTGTGTTATTTTCTCAATGTCACAAAAAAATGTTTTTTTTTTATATTTGTCATATTATGTAAAAGATTAAACCTGGGACCCCTAGTTTACAAGTCTGGTGCTCTACCTAGTTTACATGTCCGGTGCTCTACCTAGTTTACATGTCGGTGCTCTACCTAGTTTACATGTCCAGTGCTCTACCTACTTTACATGTCCAGTGCTCTACCTAGTTTACATGTCCAGTGCTCTACCTAGTTTACATGTCCGGTGCTCTACCTAGTTTACATGTCTGGTGCTCTACCTAGTTTACATGTCCGGTGCTCTACCTAGTTTACAATTCCGGTGCTCTACTTAGTTTACAATTCCGGTGCTCTACCTAGTTTACAATTACTGTGATCTACCTAGTTTACAATTCCGGTGCTCTACCTAGTTTACATGTCCGGTGCTCTACCTAGTTTACAAGTCTGGTGCTCTACCTAGTTTACATGTCCAGTGCTCTACCTAGTTTACATGTCCGGTGCTCTATCTAGTTTACAAGTCCGGTGCTCTACCTAGTTTACATGTCCGGTGCTCTATCTAGTTTACAAGTCCGGTGCTCTACCTAGTTTACATGTCCGGTGCTCTACCTAGTTTACATGTCTGGTGCTCTACCTAGTTTACAAGTCCAGTGCTCTACCTAGTTTACATGTCCGGTGCTCTACCTAGTTTACATGTCCGGTGCTCTACCTAGTTTACATGTCCGGTGCTCTACCTAGTTTACATGTCTGGTGCTCTACCTAGTTTACATGTCCGGTGCTCTACCTAGTTTACAAGTCCGGTGCTCTACCTAGTTTACATGTCCGGTGCTCTACCTAGTTTACATGTCTGGTGCTCTACCTATCAAGCTAGAGGGTAAGGAACACAATATAATACTGCCACAATGTCTGCACATAAAGGTCAATATTTTCTGGTCCCTTGGGTGGCCCCTATATACAGGTTTCACTGTACATGTATATATCTTAATTTCATTCAAATTTAAAACTTCTTAGGAAACCTTTGTATTAAATATTATGGATATTTTAACCATACTAATTAACTCTCACAAACCACTCGTCCAAAGACACCATCAGCTTGTCACACTTTTTATAAACTTCAATGGAGCCATTACGACTAATAGAATCTACCTGGAGAAGCCTCAAAATTGTCATTCAAGAATCTTACCCTCGGATTGAAATTCCTTTATCATACCCTCAAGGTAGGGGTGATTATTTTTCTCCCATGTTTTATATGCATGTACATGAAGATTTACACATCATGCACTGCACTCTAAATGCAACAGACACCCTACATTGTATCAATTGCATTGTGACGTCATATGGCGTGTAGCTTGTCAATACCCTTGGGGTTGACAAGGAAATCATTCCCTGTTAAAATGAAGGAAAAATATGTGAACAATGGGAGGATAATTATTCTATGATCTCTCTGATACAGGACATATAATTAACAGACCACAAAATAACACAAGACCGATCGTTAAGGTAACAGTGTTTTAAATTTTACAATCCAAAATTTTACAGATCTAGAAGAAAATTAGACATCAGTAGTGACCACCATAACCACTTTTTCCGCAGGCCATTTTTCACCCATCCAGGACGAGTACATTTTCTCGCTCTGATGGCGGTGTAATTGTAAGTGTGATAAATTCACTGCTATTTTTCTTTCAATATAGTTCAAAGTATCATGTGACTTCAGATAACAGTATGTGCACCGTGTTTTTGGTACTGTTTGGTCTGTTGGCTATATATCTGGGGCCCGTTTTATGAAAGGTTGTACATGTAAGTCCATAAAATCCTAAGTCTTAGTCTTAATTGTCATGCATTGCCATGGTAGTTAGGACTAAGAGTTAGGATTTAGGACCTGTGACATTTCGTAAAATGCGTCCCTGATCCTTAGTACAGTGATTTTCCTACCTCCTAAATTCAGGGCCCAATGTTCCATATTTCGAATGGTTTTTAAACTTATTCACCCCTAGAGACACATTTGGACCATCCCAAATCACAGATTTACAGCCCAATGTTTTTCAGGGATTAATGAGTTATGTGCCACTACAAATGTACATGTACATCAAACTGCACATCCTAGACCACTGACCCTCCATCTAGATATAACTCGAGCTATACGGACAGGAGATGAAAAAACTCACCTCTGAAAATATAGCATGATCACGGATCAAACCATCTTTAGGAACTTTAGGTCGAATACATCTGTATCTTTATTGAACATAACTTAATATATAATACATGCTGTTGACGAGCATAGATGAAATCCTATTTTGATTAAAATTATTTCGCTTGAAAATGTGGGTACTAATGTACGTAATATAATTGTAATAATAATTGCACCAAACTGGCAAACTAAATGAACAATTTTAAGATTTCATCAACCCCTGAGAAATAATAAACTCTTCTAAAACTTAATGGATTTGGCCAGTCCAAATGTGTCTTTAGAGGTGAGTTAGTTAAATTGCAATTGTGGAAAGCATATTGTTCCACCACTTCTACAAATGTACACAAAGAGAAACCAGTTGCAAACAAAGCAGCCACAACTAAAGACCTATGCCACTGCCCATTAACAATGAGCACCATGCCTTAACACAAATATACAGACAACAAGGTTGACTAAGATTTCAGACACTGAAATATTTACCTTAACTAACTTCTTATCATTTTCAAGTCACATTAAATCATCTCTCTCTCTCTCTCTCTCTCTCTCTCTCTCTCTCTCTCTCTCAGTGAGTCATTCTCATTTTCAATCCCTTCTCTCTCACAATGTGAATCGATTGTCTATCACACAAATTCTCTATTTTACTCGCTAAATTCTCTCTCTCGATCTCAAATGATTACATCATACACTCACCGTTTGTAGAAGTGAGACAGTTGATCCTTGGTGACAGTTGGTGGCGTTGGCGTTGATTTACGATTAAATCCTGGGAATGAGAAAATAGTTCCTGGACACAAGCTGGTCATTGTGGCACTCTTATAAATCAAAAACTAAATCTGATTTTTACTGGAAATGCTGAAAATTAAAAGGTGAAAGATATATAAGTTATTTATCACGAGAAAGAACAAAATTAGCAAAATATATTCATGGTTTTATATGGCCGAAACAACCCACCTAAGAAGCCAAAATTTCAATCATCCGTAATTTTTCCATGAAAAAAAAATTGCCCTGATTTAAAAAAAAAAATTAAAAAGAAAAAAATATGAAAAAAATTATGCCTATTGATTTAACCTACCTTTTTTTCAGTTATCTATGGTGATGGCTAAGAAGTTATTTTTTAAATGGTGGATGAGAGAACCTGGTTACAATGTACCATTAGGAAGAGGTCATGGACCTCGATCTACAAGTAAACTGGCAAACTTTGTTACGAATCCACTTAGGTTCCACAGCTAGGGGCTCAGACCTACCATGACTGTTACAGAGGTGAGGAACCTTGATTAGCCTGATGCTCCAACTACGCATGCACCCACTGAGGAATGTTTTAGTAAATCTGTAGTAATTAAGTCTTATATATTATAAGTCCCTTACCCTTCGTGTTTCTATATTGCCATACTGGTTTATGGTTTAATACCCTCTGTAAGCGCAGTTTGACACCTGTGTTTTTTACATGCTTAAAAATGAGAGAGACAAACCTCTGTATTGATCCATTTCTTCTTTAATACAGAAATTAACCCATCAAAAAAAAACTGTCTGTTTGATGTATATTCTATCAAAGG